>CAUYPK010104484.1:0-16786 GCA_963574355.1 Loris lydekkerianus | reverse complement strand
AAAGATCAGGTGGCTGTAAGATGTTAGTTTCATCTCATGATTTTCTATTTGGTTCTAAATGTCGATGTCTGTATTTTTGTGCCAATACCATGTTGTTTTGGTCACTACGGCCTTGTAGTATAGCTGAGAGTCTGGTAGGGTGATAGCCCTGGGAAATGGAAGTCTTAAAGATTTTCATTAGGTATTCATTCGTTGGCTACGGAAATCCTATCCCAATGAGAAGAACAGATTTCTCTAAGGTCACACACCACTAGGATTGCCAAAGTCTTGCTCATTCTACCACACTGCCGTAAGCATTTGTATTGAGAAAGAGAAAAAAAACAAAGAAAGGAAGAAAAAGAAAAATTTAGTGTACTTGGGAGTTTTGTTCCTTAAAAGAAGATTTTTTATGAATTATTTTGTACAGTTGAGAATCCTTCTATAAAGAGTTTAATTATCCTTTTTTTTTATCTTTTCTATTTTTCCTATTCTGAACTTATTGAATTCATCATATACTTCAACTATTTTTGTCCATAGAAAAATGGGTCATTAGACTACAAGTTATTCATAAAATTTTAAATTAAAATTAGAATTGTCCATATCTTTATTTCTTCTAAACCTTGGGTATATGAGCCTATGATAACGCACATGGATTTAAAGCAGTAGTTCCCAAGATTTTTGGCACCAAGGACCAGTTTCAAGGAAGACAATTTTTTCATGGATAGGGCAGAGAGGTGGAGGAATTGGATTCTCATAAGGAGCACGTGACCCAGATCTCTTACATGTACAACACTGTTAGGATTTATGATCTTCTGAGAATCTAATGCCACTGCTGATGTGACAAAAGGCAGAGTACAGGCAGTGGTGTGACAAGGGGGAGTGGCTATAAACACAGATGTAAACACAGATGAAACTTTCCTTGCTTGCCTGCCACTCACCTCCTGCTATATGGCCTGGTTGTTTTTTTTTTTTTTGTTGTTGTTGTTGTTTGTTTGTTTTTGGTTTTATTTTTGAGACAGAGTGGCACTATGTTGCCCTCGGTAGAGTGCCATGGCGTCACAGCTCACAGCGACCTCCAACTCTTGGGCTTAAGTGATTCTTGCCTCAGCTTCCCGCATAGGTGAGACTACAGGTACCTGCCACAGTGGCCGGTTATTTTTTTGTTGCAGTTGTCACTGTTGTTTTAGCTGGCCTGAGCTGGGTAAAACCCTTCAGACTTGGTGTATGTGGCTGGTGCCGTAACCACTGTGCTATGGGCGCCAAGCCTATGTCCTGGTTTTTGAGGCACAGATGCAGGTTTTAATTCCCATGAAAAATTAGGGAGGTTTTAGAGAAACTGAAAACATTTTTACCCCTTTTGAGGCCATTCCCTCTTATACAGTAAAATGAGTAAAATGTTAAGATTGGTTTAAAAAACATTCAGGACATAGGTATTTACAATCAATTTAATAAAGGGATGTTAGAATAACATTTCCGATTCAAAAAATTTGGCTAATATCTTATAGGTCAATAAACCATAACCTTTGGGATAATCTATTCTATAAGACAAATACCATTTGCATTTTTACTGGGAAAAAATGTACACGTTTAATGGTGAAATCACTAGATCTGGGAGCTTTAATCAGTAGCAGATATTAATAGCATATTGAACAACAATGTTTTCCAGACAATCCCTTGGGAGAATCTTCAACCCATATGATATTGAAAGAACTTACTATCTACATTTTTTATCCTTTTTTTCAATTTTGAATATTTTCCCTTTTCAGGGCATTTAAAATACTTAAAAATTAATGACCTGCTTTTTAAAATAGTATTAAGTATTATATAAATATGTGTATGACCATATGGGAAAACCATTTAAATCATTAGATAAAAATAAAAGTTGTGTATAGAATGGCAAGAACTTAGAGGAATCCTTTGAGATGAGTCAGTGTGGACCAAAGCTCATTATTACTACTGTCTATCACATGCTTACTATTTATAAGTACTATCTATAATGACTCTGAAAGTAAGTCTTTCATGGTAGCTAAGGGTCAGGGAGTTAGATAATTTGCCTGAGGTTACACAGCTAGAAGAACCATTGCTCACACCCTAACCTGGTGGGCTCCAAAGCTTGTGCTTTAACCTAAGTTCTTTGCCACTTCTTACCACATCACTACCGGGGTAGAATTTTAGAATTTTACATATTTAATTTTATATTGCACATTTAATTTATATATTAAATTGTTTATATTTAATTTAATATTCAAAGCACAAATATTAATTCTTAATATTGCTTCAGTGTTAAACCTAGAGCTGATAAGTAGTGGCCGTTTACTGATTGCTGGACACTGTCCTGGTGCCTTGCCCTAGTTGTCTTATGTTCTCTTCCCAAAAACTCCACGAAGGAATCAAAAGCACTATTAATTGAAGGTTAAGATAAAACATAATGACATTTCACTAAAGTGCTTATTTACTCTAATTTAAAAATGTACTCGTATCTTGTGGCATAGAATATCTATAAAATGAAGTCTCATTCCCTTTCATGGTTTACGATCTACCAAAGACTGTGCAAATGTAAGAGCATGTACATATGTCAAACTTTGCAAGTATTGAACAGAAACAGATTAAACAGAGAAGTGAATAATGTACCATTAAATGCTTTCCTGTGGCATTATAAATGTTTCATAGAGAAAAATGTCTCATTGGTGAAAGGTTGCTGGTGGATAGCTAGAGACTAGATAGGAGAATAGGAGAGGTTCAGGCCAGGTTTAATGAAAATGATAAAGACCCTCCTGGGCAGAGCCAAAGATGGTGATTGCCCAGAGACAGTTAGAGAATTATTTTATATGGGCCCTTAGCAGGTGGAAAGATTCCACTGCTGGCTGGAGGATTATGGTAGGGTGGGAGTCTTGTGACACAATTTTTTTGGCAGGGCTAGCTAAGTGCTTTGTGGTCTTCGTTCTGGGAGGGGAGGAAAAGGTTTGTGTGGCTGTGTTTTCCCCACCAACAATTGGTACCTTCTACCTTTTGGAAAATCATGAGTTTACTTTACAAGATAGTGCAGAGACAAGGTTAATAATTTGGACTTTATGACTCCCGGCTCTTAATTCAGAAAGTGGAGTTATATACCCGAATATTTTTGCTTTTCCCCTTTGTGGGGGATAAGACCTGAGAGTCACAAATCATCATAATATTCATATTTTATTTTCTACTTTTACTGCAGTCAATTATCATCAAATGGCTATTTTGGAGTTAATCTATTATTGTGTCTTTCCTGTATGGTGTCAGAAGGGACTGTGGAATTACATGGGCAAAGATATGTAGACATCTCTGCTGTTTTGGGAAGCTGAGCACATCTGACTTAAGGTTTGTGAGGTATGATGAATGCGTGTGTTGGATGTCTTGGTCTGACCTTTCTAGCACATGAACCGAAATCTACATATCTATTTTACACATCTATTGCAATGAAAATTTTACTGGATGGGAGTGTGGAGAATCAGAGTCTGGAGAGATCGTCAGAGGTCATCATGTCCGAATTTTCTGTCAATGGAAAGATTTATTTCATAACATCCTCGATGTACATTTGTCCTTGGGTTCTTTATGACTCACAGTGTGTTTGTTTCTTGGGGCTGCCATAAAACATTACCACAAGCTAGATGACTTAAAACCACAAAAATTTATTCTCTCACAGTTTTGGAGATTGGATGTTTCTAATCAAAGTGTTGGTTAGGGCCATGATCCCTCTGACACTTCCAGACGGTGGTCTTTCTTTGCTTCTTCCAGCTCATAGCCCCTTAATTTGTGTTAGCCTAACTCCCATCTCTGTCTCCATCTCTACAAGGTGCTCTCCTTCTGTGTCTGTCTCTTTATGTGGTCGTCTTTCTCTCTACTAAGAGTCTAGTCAAATTGGATTAAGGGCACATTTTAATGACCTCATCTTAATTTGTTTATGTCTGCAAAAGTCACAATACAGGAATCACAGGCTAGGACTGCAACATATCTTTTTGGGGATCATAATTCAGACTATAAAACTCAGTATAACCAGAAGAGGTAAATGATTTGCCCAAATATGATCCATTACTTATGTTCTTGTTGTTAGCTTCTTAGCTAACAGTCCTCCAAGTCTCAGGCCTGAAGCTGAGCCTATCACTCTCTTTGTGACTCTGACCTGCCTGACCTGGTTTTTCAGGGAGATCTCAGACCCTCACAGATCAGACATATCTTAACTCAGACCCATCTTAACTCAGCTATTGCAAGAAGCTTGTTCTAATGCTGTGTAGGTTAAATGGTTACTATTTCTTTTTTATTTATTTTTTTCTTTTTCTTTTTTTATGAGACAGAGTCTCAAGATACTGCCCTGGGTAGAGTGATGTGGCGTCATAGCTCACAGCAACCTCCAACTCTTGGGCTCAAGTGATCCTCTTGCCTCAATTTTTCTATTTTTAGTAGAGACAGGGTCTGGCTTTTGCTCAGGCAGGTCTCAAACTCCTGAGCTTAAGCAATTCACCTGCCTTGGTCTCCCAGAATGCTAGGATTACAGGCATGAGCTATCCCGTCCTGCCTCTTTTTTATCTTTTGGCCAAATCTGAGTCACTATAACTTCTACCCTTTGGTGCTGATTATTTTTTTTCCTGTAGTAACACACAAAACAATATACTATTCTTAATAATAGTGCCATATTTTCGTAACATTATGGTTTGCAAAAGGGATTTCATGTTATCAAATTAAATCTGTTCAAAATTCTTGTTGATTAATATTCAATGAATCATTCCTGATCTTATAACGTTTGAGCTACAAACCTTGGATTCTTCTCCAAGTCATCTGACTCCCAGACCAGTTCTTTATTTCAGATCTTAATTGTAGTTTTCTTCCTTACCACACTCTTTTAAATGTTTGACTAAGCATTTACATACTCTACTTACTACTAGTTCCATCCTTATATTCCCAAGATCGATTCTTGTATAAATATTCTAGGAGACATAATTCAGAATGCTCATCACAGCACTATTCATGTTAGTGTCACAGCCCAACAGCCCACTGGCAGAAGAGTGGACAATCACCTACTGTATAGTCAGTGGAATGTTACTTAGCGATCGAAATTATTGAAAATTATTAACGATGAATATTACAAATATAATGTTAAATGAAAAAAATGTTTCAAAAGAATACATTAAATATGATACCTTTTTATAAAGTAAGGAACAATTGCAGTTAAACATATACTTTTAGGCTTATATGAGGTTGAGACCAAAGTAAATAAGATGAAAGGTAAGGAATAGATAATTATAGGATACAAGATAGTGATTTTCCTTAGGTGAGATGTGAAAATGTAGTGAAGACCACATATTGGTCTTTGGTTATTATTGCTGTGCCAAAAACCTTTCATTATGTTCACAGATTCTATGGGTCAGGGATTTGGGCAAGGCACAGTGGGAATCACTAGTGTCTGCTCCATAATGTCTATACCTCAACTAGGAATATTCAAAGAATTATCTGGGGATGTCTGGTAGCCATACTCCTGATGGCTGAAGCTCCTGTATGTGGCCTCTCCACATGGATTTTTAGTGTGGCCTACTCTGAGGTTCCTCAGAGCATGATGGCTGGATTCTGAGAGTGAACATTCCAAGAGAGAAAGGCAGAAGGGCCTAGCATCTTTATGATCGGGCCCAGTTGATAGTATTGTTTTCGCCAAACTCTTTTGGTCAAGGAAGTTACAATGGTCTTTCCTGTTTCAAAAGGAGAGTACCTAGGACCCAACGCTCAAAGGGTAGAGTATCAATGTCACATTGTAAGAAGAGCCAGTGGGATGAGTATTATCTCTGTGGCCATCTGCCAGAGTATCCCTGTGGCCCTTGCTAGAAGTAGAAGTTGTCAAAGTGTGTGTTTTCTTGTTGGGTGCTGGTTTCACAGAATCTTATTACATTATTGTATTACTACATTATAGACAAGCAAGCAATCACATATAAAAATAAGTAATTAAGAACCTTCATGGATCAGTGAAGAGAATGTGTCTTAAACCAACTCTTATGATTATTACACTTCGGTGCCCTTAAGGTCTAGGAAACAAAAACAAACCTGAGGTTAGTGTTTCTCTCTCTCACCTTGGATGCCCCAGCTTTCTGAAGCGTTCTTTGGAGTCTCGCACCATCTTGGTGGCTATGCTCCTCTCAAAGCTCTACAATTAGTTAGCATTTCCCTGACATTGCCCTCTGGTATGATAGTAATACCATGGATTCTGTCTGATGCAGGATGCAGTGTGTTATTTGGTCTTACAATTGGTATAGATTATTTCTTTCTCTCTCTCTCTCATTTTTGAGACAAAGTCTCACTTTGTCACCTTTGATAGAGTATGGTGTCATAGCTCACAGCAACATTATACTCTTGGGCTCAAGCGATCCTCTTGCCTCAGCCTCCCAAGTAACTGGGACTACAGATGCCAGCCACAATTCCTAGCTATTTTTTAGAGACTGGGTCTTGCTGTTGCTCATGCTGGTCTTGAACTCCTGAGCTCAGGCAATCTACCTGCCTCAGCCTCCCAAAGTGCTAGTATTATAGGCGTGAACCATTGCACCCAGCTAGATTATTTCTTTTAAGACTAAAATGTAAATTAACTTTTTATTAGCCACTTCATATTATTGGCTCATCCTGAGTTGAAAAGTCAATTGAAACCCTTGCACTAATTTTTCATGCAATGCCATACTACATTTTTCATATTACAGAGTACAGATTTCCTCACTTCAAGTTTTTTTTTTTTTTTTTTTTTTTTTTTAACCATACACTGGTTTTATAGACCATTTGACACATTTTCATCACACTGGTTAACATAGACTTCCTGGCATTTTCTTAGTTATTGTGTTAAGACATTTATATTCTACATTTACTAAGTTTCACATGTACCCTTATAAGATGCACCACAGGTGTAATCCCACCAATCACTCTCCCTCTGCCCCCCTCCCCCTCCGTCTCTTCCCTCTCCCCCTTCCCTCTTTTCTTAGGTTATAACTGGGTTATAGCTTTCATATGAAAGCCATAAATTAGTTTCATTGTAGGGCTGACTACATTGAATACTTTTTTCCCTCCATTCTTGAGATACTTTACAAAGAAGAATATGTTCCAGCTCCATCCATATAAACATGAAAGAGGTAAAGTCTCCATCTTTCTTTAAGGCTGCATAATATTCCATGGTGTACATATACCACAATTTATTAATCCATTCATGGATCGATGGGCACTTGGCCTTCTTCCATGACTTAGCAATTATGAATTGGGCTGCAATAAACATTCTGGTACAAATATCTTTGTGATAGTGTGATTTTTGATCTTCTGTGTATATACCTAGTAGAAGAATTATAGGATCGAATGGCAGATCTATTTTTAGATCTCTAAGTGTTCTCCAAGCATCTTTCCAAAAGGAACATATTAGTTTTCATTCCTACCAGCATAATTTACTTTTTTTTACTTCTGAAAAATATTCCATTGTATGGCTGTATCACAATTTATTTCTTAATTTACCCACTAACTGACATCTTGGTAGCTTCCAAGTTTGACAACTATGAATAAAGCTGCTATAAACATCAATGTTTAGGTTTTATGTGAACTTAGGTTTTTATACATGTGGAATAGTAGTATACTTTACATCTAAAGAAAAATCTACACTTAGGATTATTTATTTGATATAATTTTTTATAAAAGCAAGTACCATTTTGAGACTAAAAGGGGGAAGATGTTGTTAATAATTCTGGATATTGCAACTTTGGACTATTTTAACCAAACAAAAGCACACCTTCATCTTGCTAATAATTCACCTAAAGCTGCATGAATATTTAAACTTTATACAATTATTGGGACCACTAAGCTTTAGTATCTATAAGGATTTTCAAAGAATCGATAAATTTGGGATTTACATATCATCAAGTTGGATTTCCATTTATAGTAGAATATTCTATGGCTTACATAAGAAAAATGAGTTGTTCATGTTCACACAATTTGTTGGCACTAGAATGATTTATAGAGCCCAGGCAATTGACTTTGTTTGCACTGTGCTTTCTACTATAACAATTGTATAAGTGGTACAAACACCATAAAAGTACTAGCATCTTCTCATCCAAGATCATAATCTCTTGCTTTTGAGACAAGTGGCATTTCTACATTTGGGATCAAGTGTAATGTTTTCATCAGCAAGTTAAAAAACATAACTCAGAACAAGTTTGATTGTATATCTGTGCATGAAAATAGTACACCTGAGTTTTTATCATAAGTTATTTATCTTTTCATCAAGTTTACATTCTACAATTTGCACATGAAGATTAAGTAGTGGTTCAACAGTTCAATCTGAAAAGTGCGAGTAGCAGGACCACACTGTTCCTGCACAGAGAGATAAAATGTGATTATGATACAATATTCTCAAAATATCACAAGATGTATAGGCCAGATGTCATGGAGACTTGAAGCTCTTCTGTTGACTGTAACTCACTCAGGATCACCCAGAGGAAGCTTCCAAACAGAAGGGTGAGGCTTTGAATATTTTATTCTGAATACTGAAAGTTCAGAGTAAGAAATAAAAAAATTTAGTGGCTGGGAAGTATGTTCATTTGTGTAGGCCTCATGAGAAGGTCATATTGTGGTAGAATGAGATAGAGCATACAAGATAAAGGAGAGGATGAAGAGGATTTCCTAAGTTTTAACATTTTATTTTGTGGCTAATAGTGTGGGTTATAGAACCGGATTGCCTGGGTTTGCAATCTGGATTCACTGCTTATTGACTGCATACTTTTGGAAGAGTTACTAAACCTTTATGCCTTGTTGTCCTCATCCATGAAGTGGTGGTAATAATTGTCTTACCTTTAAAAGTTGTTGTATAAATGAGATGATGCTTAAAGTGTGCTATTGTCTTTAATACAGTCCCAGGACAAGCCATATGCCAAGGACCAGGCTGGTGCTTGGGCTGCTTCCTGAATCTAATAGTTCTCAACCCACACCATTTCCACTCCTGTTTTGGCTAGTGGGAACACACCACCTAAATAAGGTCAATGGCTGTTTCCTCCTCCTCCTTCTTCTAAATTTCTAATAGTTTGCTTAAGTGGAAGACAAAAGCCTTTTTTTCCCATTGTATTTGCCACCCATTGGTTAGGGAACCCACAAAGGAAAGTGTTTATTTATCCAAGGATGTTCTTGTGACACAGCTACTCTTAGAGATGACACATTCCTTGATGTCTGAATTCAAATTATCTTGGTATCTGCAGAGTAGCCAGAATGATTCCTTGTTCAGAGTTACAGATTTATATATAAATGTCAACTAATTGAATCATTAAAAGATTACAAATAAGGGAAGAATAGAAAGAAACTGAACGTTGAGAAAACAAAACTAAACAAGGAACAAGGCTTGCAAAGATGATTTGGGTTAATTTAAAAAGCACATTGAGATAAATGGCAATTATCACCAAGAGAAAGTGGAACCATCTGGAAAAAAGGAACTGAGAGACATTAGCAGTGAGGAGGGGATGAAATAGAAATATAGAGAGACAACAGAACGGAAAGAAGCAAGATAAGATAAGAAGGTGGAAAGCAGGTGTAAGAGGAAGATAAAAACAGTAGTTTGAAACAACCAGGATTTTGCCAACTAGAAAGCAGTCTCAGATATTAATAGGCACAGTGAGTATGAAGCTGCAGGGAATGTCTGTTCAAGACTGTGACGCACTGATGCAGCTATTTCACAAGGGACTTGAATAACCATCTGAGAGAAAATTGAGGATATTGTGCACACAGGACTTTTTATGGTTCATCATGATTATTTACTTTCGCTGCAACATATAAAACTATTCTAAACTGTGGCAATAATGTTCTTTCAAATTTTTGTGTAATTTTTTTTTATATATATAAAAAGCACATCAGATCAGAAACATGTGGAAAGGATGCTTCTCAGCATTCATTTTATATCCCTGAAGCTAATTCTACTTCCACGCCAAGTGGATGTTGGAACTTTTCCATTGACTATTACACAAATTTCAAAAAGCCAAACCATTGAGTCAGAGGATGATAGTTTATGGCTCATTAACAATACATTGGCTTCTCAGAACTGTAAACACGGCCTTATGGATCTTAATGTAATTGTTTAGGATGAGTGTGTTGGCAAGAACTGTTGGAGTCTGTTAACACAGTCTGGAAAGCAATGTGTTTTAAGCAAATCTGCAAAATGTTACCAACTCATTAAGCTAAGAGCTTTATGGCTCAATGTTCTGAAGCAATTCTGTAAGATACTTCTGAACAAGACTGTGTATCCATTCCTGGTTCTGCCATGATTGATGTGTATATAAAGGGGCTGACTACATTCCTCTTTACATTATGCTGGTGATGTGTCATCAAGTTGTTGATTTTTTCCTAAACATTCTTCCTATATTCTGTTACATAACTAAAATCATGCAGTGGTTAATTTATACACATTCTATGGAAAAGATTTTGCTGAGTTTAAATAAAGTATGGAAAATGTGAAGGTGGTCCCAAAGCTATCTTTTATGGATGCAGTATTAATGCCAATAGATTCCTACTCTTCTGAGTTTTTCTTTAAAATTCAGTATTTACCATAGACACTTGGAATTAGAAGGGACTTTCGGTATCATATAGTTCCAAACTTCTAACCACTGAAGCAAAACCATCTATAGCATCCCTGCTGGATAGACTAAAATTCTGTACATTTCAAGTGAGGTAGACTCCATTCAGTTAAAAATGAAAGAGATGGCTCGGTGTGGTGGCTCATGCCTATAATCCTAGCACTCTGGGAAGCTAAGGCTGTTGGATTGGTTGAGCTTAGGGAGTTGGAGATGAGCCTGAGCAAGAGTGACACTCCCTCTCTACTTAACATAGAAAAATTAGCCAGGTGTGGTGGCAGGCACCTATAGTACCAGCTACTTGGGAGGCTGAGGCAGGAGGATTGCTTCAACTTAGGAGTTTGAGGTTGCTGTGAGCTATGATGCTACAGAACTTTACCCAGGGCAACAGAGTAAGACTATCTCAAGAGAGAGAGAGAGAGAGAGAGAGAGAGAGAGAGAGAGAGAAAGAGAGAGAGAGAGAGAAAGGAAGGAGGAGGAGGAGGAAGGAAGGAAGAAGGAAAGAAAGAAAAACTCAAACAAGAGAATTGGCTTTCAAGACTGGAAAATTCAGCAATGTTTTTCATTTGCAGCATGGGTGGTTTGAAAGTTACTATCTCTCTTTACCTCATAATTCTGTTTTTGTTGTTTGTTTTCCAGATGAATTTCTTCCCAATCTGCTTTCCCTTGGTGGCACCATTCAGGGTTTCAGCCTAACATCTCATTGACAAGCACAAAAAGAAATTTGGTTTTTAACAGTTTGAGCCAAAGTTGCAGAGTTGGGTATGATGGACTTGCATCACAAATCCACTTCTAAACCAAATGGTAGGGCAAAAGAAGAAAGAATATATGGAATGCTCAAGTCATGTCATATGTTGTATATCCACACAGAGGTGGCCCTCAAACCTTTAATTAACTCCTTTCTCTCACCCTCAACAACACACTGAGACACAATTTTTCTCCTACCCCTTCGGTCAATTCCTTCTCCTCTAATGATAGTAATGCTGCCTTAATTCAAATATTTGACATTAAAGCATTGCCTAGGCTAGCAGCTAGAGACATCTCATTGTTATCTTCTAGTATGTTGCAATGGTATCTGCTTTAATTACATAGTGTGTCTTTACATAGGTCTTAGATGCCTGGGTCTTCTACTAGATGGTATCTAAACGATATGAACTGCATTTACAAAATGTACTGAATATGACATCTTGTCCCAGATAAGCTTCCAAGAAATGTTAGCCAAACTTAAAATACCAGAGTGCTGAATTATCCAGTATAAACAGTAAGTATTTTATGAATATACTCTTGGCCAAAGCACTCAAGGGAAGGCAAATATACCACTATTTAAGATTTCATAACTCCATTAAGTTGAAGGCTTAGGTAGGTCTCTGTGTCTGGTCAATATTAGGATACAATTTTCCCCAAGTCTCTTGCATTTCTTTAAAACTTGCAAGTAAGACACTGACGACTTTTATTGTGATCTATCTTTTCAAGGATATTTCCACTGAAAACATATATCCTTGGAAAACAGAGATAATGTGTCCCTTGGAGTAAAACATGTCCTTGCTAATGGTCCATTGTAAGAGATCCCGGTTTCTTTTCTGCACTGTATGTGTCATGTGACTCCATTCTCTTCACAGCATGTGGTGAGAACAGGACTTAGTTAGGCAACTAATGTGAAGAAATTTTAATACTCTGGCTACTGCTGTTGTGGAGAGAAATAAAGACTTTTTTCCCTCTGAATCAGGCATCTCATGTCTTCTGCCAGCATTTATGAAACCAGCAGGCCAACTTGTTATCTTTAAAGTACCTTCATAGTTCTTTACAGAAAAAGCACATTTCTTTGTGTTTCTCAATGTCTGTGCCACAGATAATTTGTAGAATTTATACATACATATTAACCTATGGAACTTTGGGTTTTGCAATGATATATAACATGTCAAGTTATAGATAGAACTCTAGTCTTGTTCCTGTAAAACCCCACTGGATATTTTAAATGTATAGGATGATAGAGTTAATATTTTGCTAGTAAAATTCATGAAAGTATAGAATCAGAAAATTGACAAAATAATAACTACTTTATGGATCACCTATTATGTGCCAAGTACAGTAAATGAATTACTACATTAAACTCTGCGTTCCTTGTATCAGTGACTAATATTATCACCCACACAGCTGTATAAGCAAAAAACGTGGGTATCTTATTGTCACTCTGACTTTCTCTTTACCTAATTAGATTTTCATTTCTAGAGATCTACAAATTTTTGACTCCTTCTGCTTTTTTCCCATATGCACTAGTTCTACCATAATAACTTACAGTTAATGAAGCAATCCAGATTTTCTCCTAGCTTCCTGCCTTTTTTTTTTTTTAATTAAGTCAAATACACATAAATCATGAATACATTTATGCATATGTGGGGTACAATATGTTGATCTTTTTTTTATATTATCTTACATGGTTACATCAAACCATTCAACGTAGCTTTCTTATCTTCCTGTCTTATGACCCCTGCTATTGGTTTTGTAAACTGAACCAAAAGCGAGCTTTCAAAACATTATGGAAATCTGACCAAATTGTTTTCTAAAAAAACTATTATTGACTCCCATTGCTCTTTGAATACAGCCTATTCTCCCAAACTACAGTTGCTTTTAACAGAGGAGACACTACACGATAGTGGGCTAAACAAGACAGATATGTATTTCACTTTCAGATGACATTTTGGGGGTAGATCATCAAGGATGGTGTGATGGTTCGGGCCACTGATGATAGTGAGAATTCTGGGATCCTCATACCTTATTGATCTGCCATGTCTAATGTCTCTCATTCACAATGTCCAAGATGGTTTGCAGCATGACTGTGTTCCAGGAAGCAGGGTGGAAGGAGGGGAAGGGATGGGCATGCCTTTCTCTATAGTTACATGTGCATAACTAGGTATTTGTTCATTTCCATCCTGCTGATATTCTATTGGTCATAACTCAGTCATACCGTCATATTTGGCAACAAGGGTGGCTGGAAAATATTGTTTGTATTGAGGAAGCTCATATGCCCATCTTGAAATTGAGGGTTTAATTACTGTAGAGGGATGGAAGAATGGATGGGAAGTGACAGTCACAGCTTCTGTCACCCTTGACTATCAAGGCCATTCATGAAGTGACTCCTGGTGCTTTCTTGTCTGGCTTTGCCAGGTAACACCACACCCTGTGAAAACACTTTTGGATCCAATGTTGGACAAAAAACCTCTTTAGTTATTTTATGTAATCTAAAGTAGGTGATAAAGTTATCAGATGAGTTCATATTTATGTTTTTCTCTTGTAAAACTGTAGGATAATTACAAGTGATCTGCCAATGTCTTTCCTCCCTCAAATAAATAAAAGTTACAGAGTATGAGGGTGGCATAAAAAAATCGGAGTATATCTCTAATTGTATTGTTATTTTTTCTTAACATCCAGCTGCCTCAATTGGAGTATGAGCTCCTTGATAACTGCAAATGTATCTTGTATACTCAGATGCTAACATCTAATAAAATACTTTCATGTAATAGTTGAATAAAAATAACTGAATTTCATGTTCATAACTTCAACAGGTTATGAACACAGGTTCATAATTTCATGTTCAAATACTACAATTGTGAACATTAATATCCTCATTTCACATATAATGAAATTTCAGCTTATGAGATTAGATAACTTCACCACCTTGGAGATGAGCTACTCAGAATTGAAATTTATGCCTGTCTGACTATAGTATCCAGGTTCCTTTTACTGGGCTCCACTGATATCCCTTTTATTTGTGTGAGAATTCAAAAAAATTTAAAAATAATTATGATTTATAATTCCAGACATACTAGGTGTTTGTTTTTTTGTTTGTTTGTTTTTGAACCTGAGTCTCAAGCTGTCACCCTGGGTAGACTGCCATGGCATCACAGCTCACAGAAACCTCAAACTCTTGGGCTTAAGCAATTCTCTTGCCTCAGCCTCCCAAGTAGCTAGCACTGCAGGCATCCACCACAATGTCCGGCTATTTTTTGGTTGAAGATGTCATTGTTGCTTAGCAGGCCCGGGCTGGGTTCAAATCTGCCACCCTTAGTGTATGTGGCCGGCGTCCTGCCAACTGAGCTACAGGTACCACCAGATATACTAGTTGTTTTTTTTCCCCTGGTTTTCCCCCTCCCATAAAAATAGAATGGAGGGCTGGATTTTTCAGATTGTGGAAAAGATAAACATATGAAAATGTAATTAAAATGATAGCAGTTCTTTACAAGGAACTGAACACATCTGTTTCTTTATGCTTTTAACCAGTTTTATTTCTTAATTAACATTTTATAATCTTTTCCGTACTTACTCTTCTCTATTATTTGTGAGGGCAGAGAGAGTATAACACAGTTTCTGGGAGATTGGATTAAGGATGGCGGCCGAATAACAGCTTCCCTGCAACTGGGCACAACGAGTCTGGGGAGACAAGACTCCAGGCATCTCTGGCCGGTGGGATCTGCCTAATGATCATCCCTTTGAGGATACAGGGAGCCAGCAAGGGACTTCTGGACCCCAGGAGGAGGACAAAAACTGGAAAACTGACAAGTGGCTGTGTGTGTTCGATTGACCTAATCACACTGGCAACCATGAGTACAAGCAGCAGCGAGACTGCAAACAGGAAAGGCCTTACCTGTGAACTGTTCTGGTGTTCTTGGACTTGGCACTCAGTTGAGCTGCCTTGGGGAGAGCTTGAGCAGGACTGTGGAGAAGGTTGGGCATTGTCTGGGGCCTCAGAATGAGCCATTGAGCTGGGCGAAGTAAGCCATTGAGAAAGAACTGCTCCAGGAAGCTCTGCCCTCAGGGTCCCAGAGTAAGGATAGGGTGGGACAAAGTAACCTAGTGACTGAGCAGCCTAAAGGCGGGGACTGAACTGCCCTACAGCCTTAATCCCTAGGGGCAGAGTGAGGTGGTTTTGGCATACTGGAGCCTTGGGCTGTTGCCCTGGGTAGAGTTCCATGATGTCACAGGTCATAGCAACCTCAAACTCCTGGGCTTGGCACTGCCCAGACCTCCATAAGAGCTGTGCAGTGACCCCCGACCAGTGACCCAAACCTGGGTCCTAGTCCCTGACTAGGAACTGTGGGAGCCATGCAACCCTGCATCCTCCCTTCTGTGTCCTCACAGCCTCCACACTAGACCGCTCATCTGGCCAGGGACCCTGGTAGCTGCGTGCTCTCTGGAGCCCTCCCTGCCTCTGCGCAGAGCCCTTCTGCTGGCCAGAGACTGCTGGAGCATGGGTTCTCTGTGCCAAAGTCACTGGGTGCCAGGCACTCCCAGAATTGTGAGCACCACCCCCAGCCCTGTTGCTGGATCCGGGCGTGTAACACACCGGAGCTGCTTCCACAACCAGAACTCCCTGGCTAGAAAAGTGCCAGAGGAATGACACAGGGTCACTCCCTACAAAGATCCGGCAACAATAGAGTGATCCCACTGGGGTCTAATCTTGGAGAGACACTTCCCCAACTCTGAGGATGGCCAGAGGCAATGGTGAAAAACAATCATGAGGTGAAATCAACAGAAAAACTCTGACAATATGAATAATCAGAGTAGATCAACTCCCCCAAGGATTAATGGGGCAGAAACAGCACAAGACCCCATGCACAAACAAATAGCTGAGATGTCAGAAAGTGAATTCAGGATCTGGATAGCAAATAAGATCGAATTAGAATTCCAAAAGTTATCTCAAGAATTCAATGGATTCAAAGAGCAAATGACCAAAGATTTTGAAACATTAAGACAAGAAGTTGCATCCCTCAAAGATCTTAGAAACACAGTAGAATCCCTCAGTAACAGAATGGAGCAAGCAGAAGAAAGAATTTCTGACATTGAAGACAAAGCTTTCGAACACTCCCAAACCTTCAAAGAAGAAGAGAAATGGAGAGCAAAAACAGACCACTCTCTCAGAGAGCTCTGGGATAATTTGAAGAAAACCAATATTCGTCTTATAGGGATCCCTGAAAATGATGAAGTGGCTTCACAAGGCACAGAGTCTCTTCTCCATGAGATTATGAAGGAGAACTTTCCAGATATGCCAAAAGATTCTGAAATTCAGATAGCAGACAGTTTCAGAACTCCAGCATGACTCAACCTGAATGAGACATCCCCCAGACACATCATAATCAATTTCACTAAAGTTAATATGAAGGAGAAAATTCTGAAAGCTGCCAGACAAAAGAAAACCATTACCTACAAAGGGAAGAATATTAGAA
>CAUYPK010104483.1:0-76448 GCA_963574355.1 Loris lydekkerianus | reverse complement strand
CTTTCATGTTTACATGGATGGAGCTGGAACATATTCTCCTTAGCAAAGTATCCCAGGAATGGAAGAAAAAGTATCCAATGTACTCAGCCCTATTATGAAGCTAAACTATAGCTTTCACATGAAGGCTATAACCCAACTATACCACAGACTATGAGGAAAGGACCAAGGAAGGGGAAGGGAGGGGGGAGGTTTGGGTGGAGGGAGGGTGATGGGTTGGGCCACATCTATGGTGCATATTTTTATCTATAATAAAAAAAAAAAAAAAAATAGCTGGGCGTTGTGGCGGGTGCCTGTAGTCCCAGCTGCTCAGGAGGCTGAGGCAAGAGAATCATGTAAGCCCAAGAGTTAGAGGTTGCTGTGAGCCGTGTGACATCATGGCACTCTACCCGAGGGCGGTACAGTGAGACTCTGTCTCTACAAAAAAAAAAAAAAAAAAAAAAAGAACCACTAATCATTTCTATAAACTTCATTCAAATTATTTATTTATTTACCTACTTATTTTTGTTTTTTGTTGAGTTAGAGTCTCATTCTATCACCCTGGGTAGAGTGCTGTGGCATCATAACTCATAGCAACCTCAAACTCTTGGGATCAAGTGATCTTCTTGCCTCAGCCTCTGAGTAGCTGTGGGACCCACAGGTGCCCACCCTGATGCCTGGCTAGGTTTTCTATTTTTTATAAACTTGGGCCCCAGACCCAGTGTTTTTTAGATAAACCTAGGCTCCAGACACATAACTGACATCATTTAAACACATACTTCCCAGACCTGGACTCATGTAAAGGTGGAACAAAAATGTAAACTCCAGAAATTTCTCTATAAACACTCAACATGTTTTATTGTCTTGCCAGAAATTTTCCTCATCTCTAATTTTTTTTTTTTTTTTGGTGAGACAGAGTCTTACTAAGTCACCCTCAGTAGAGTGCCATGGTGTCACATCTCACAACTACCTCAATCTCTGAGGCTTAAGCAATTCTCTTGCCTTAGTCTGTCAAGTAGCTGGGACTATAGGCACCTGCCACAACACCCAGCTATTTTTTTTGTTGCAGTTATCATTGTTGTTTAGCAGGCCACAGGCCAGGGCCGGGTTTGAACCCACCAGCCCTGGTGTATGTGGCTGGTGCCCTAACCACTGAGTACAGGCGCCGAGCCATAGAGACAGGGGTCTTGCTCTTGCTCTTGGTCTGGAACTCCTGAGCTCAAGCAATCCACCCTTCTCCTCCTCCCAGAGTGCTAGGATTATAGGTGTGAGCCACCATGCCAGGCCCAAATTATTTCTTATTTAAATAGATACATTTTATTTAAATAGGAGGTACAAATGGCTTTTTGTCACATGGCTGAATTGCATAGTGAAGAAGTCTACACTTTTAATATATCCAATCACCTGAACTCATTCAAATTTTGCCAATATTTTCTGCATTAATAATCCTTTTCTGGTCTAAGATTCAATCTAATAATACTGTTTTACATTTCATTGGCCTGGCTCCTTCCCCTTTTTTTTTTTTTTTTTTTTTTTGAGAGATAGAGTCTCACTTTATCACCCTTGGTAGAGTGCTATGACATCACAGCTCACAGCAGCCTCCAACTCCTGGGTTTAGGCAATGCTCTTGCCTCAGCCTCCCGAGTACCTGGGACTACAGATGCCTGCCACAATGCCTGGCTATTTTTTTTGTTGTTGTTGCAGTTTGGCCAGGGCTGGGTTTGAACCCACAACCATTGGTATATGGGGCTGGCGCCCTGCTCACTGAGCCATGGGCACTGCCCCTCTCCTTCCACTTTTGTCTTTTACAATCTTGACACTTTTAGAGTACTGGCTAGCTATTTTGTAGAATGTTCCTCCATTTGGGTTTCATGAGGTCTGATGTTTCTTCATGAACGAATTTAGGTTATGCATTTTGGGGCAAGAGTACACAGAAATATGTGTTCTCAGGACAGAATGTCAGGAGGTGCATGATATCAATCTGTCCTGTTAGTGGTGATGATCACTGGGTCACTGATACTTTCCTTATTCCAACTCTAGAATCATTTGTTATGGAGTCTCGCTTCCTGTTATTGGAGAAACCGACATCCAGGTGGAAGGTGAGTTCATTGCTACTGGCTTGTTATTGTGTCTAGTCCTCTCAGCAGACAGAGCCAGGAAATATGTGGCTTTTGCTCTCATAACGCTTTCATTCTAGGAGGGGAGACAGCCAATAAACAGGTAAAGGAATACACAGAAAGTAATTTCAGACAGTACAAAGTGCCATGAAGGAAATAAGATAGAAGGACGAGAAAGAAAATGACTGGAGCGTTACTTTGGTTACAAAATTCAGGGAAGGACTCTCTAAGGACATGGCATTTGAGCCAAGGCCTGAGGATGAAATGGAATTGGGTATGAGAAAAACCGAAAGGGAAGAGCATTCCGGGAGAGGGAACAGAACGTGCAAAAGCTTGGAGATGGATGTGATTGGCTGAATTGTGTGCAGCATTCTACTTCAGTGGCTGATAAACTTGTCCAGTGATAAACTTGGGCCCCAGACACATAACTGACATCAGTTAAACACACACCTTCCAGACCTGGACTCATGTTAAGGTGGAAGAAAAATGTAAACTCCAGAAATTTCTCTATAAACACTCAACATGTTTCATTCCCTTGCCAGAAATTTTCCACATCTCTAATTCATGAGGCTCTGATTTCCCAGAATCTCTGCCAGGAAGGGAAATTGAGCTGGAAAGTTAACCATTTAGAGAATGTCAAACTGCCGGCTCCACCCTGAACTTCATCGTTTACCAGTGGAGCCAGCCAGACATTCGCCAGGAAATGATAAAAATAACATTTGTCATGGTAAAAATAACATGTAGCAAAGGGTGCCATATGCATTATGAGTTGGGTGGGATCCAAAAGCAGCTAGGAAAATTCCAGTTGTATCAGCAACCATCTCTCTGACTGTGGCTAGCCATACAGGAAGTCCCATGAATACCTTATCGACACCCCCCCCCCCCAGTGAGCTCTGTCCTTGAAAACATATTATATAATATGTATATACAAAAGGCAACAGGAAGACAGAATGAGGAAGTGGCTAGATCATCTTATTTGACTTCACAGGATCTGGGTTCAGGGCCCAGCTCATGGCACTGGCTAACTCAGCCACTCTTATTTATAGAAATGTATGCCAGTTTCCTACAAAGTGCAGGAACTTTCTGCCTGTGTGATATTAGGCAAGCGACTTCACACCTCTGAGCCTTGTCCTACCTTTGAAATAGGCATTAATAATATTTATTTGGGGTAGACTTTCCTGGTTCCTACCCAGCAGCTGCTTTTCCTTTCCTTGGAGACT
Organism: Loris lydekkerianus; assembly: GCA_963574355.1. Lineage (NCBI taxonomy): Eukaryota > Metazoa > Chordata > Mammalia > Primates > Lorisidae > Loris > Loris lydekkerianus. Next base: position 73,135 of record CAUYPK010104483.1, on the reverse strand, counting down.
CACTGGCAGAAGGAAGAGCCCCTCTCCACTGATAGAAGCAGATGAAGCCAGACATTCACCCTCCCAACTTTGACAGCTCAGGTGTACGGGAAAATGACCAGGGAGCTCCTGTATATTGTATCCATGATTTTTTATTTTCATATGATTAAGAATAACATGATTTCATGCAGCTGTTAGTAGACAGAGCTCATAGAAAGGCCCAGAAATCCAAAGCATATATGCTGCTGCATAGGTTAAAGTAGTGTTTCTCAGTTCTTCATGGGGGTCTTGAATATTTCTTTACAAGGTAAAAGTCTGTATAGGATATATGGCTAAAAATGTAAGCATTTTGAACATGCAGATTCTGATTCAGTAAGTCTTGGGTGGGGCTTGAGATTCGGCGTTTCTAGGACGTTTCCAGGAGTTGTGGATCCTGCAGGTTCCTGGACCATTCTCTGAGTAGCAGGGTATTAAAAAACACAAATCAGAGATAGCCCACTTGTTTGTTTGTTTTTGAGACAAGGGTGTCACTCTCTCTGGGTAAACTGTCATGGCATCATCACAACTCACAGCAACTTCAAATTCTTGGGCTCAGATGATCCTCTTGCCTCAGCCTCGCAAGTAGCTGGGACTATGGGAGCCTGCCATAATGCTTGGCTCCTGAGCTCGAGCAATTCACCCGCCTTGGCCTCCCAAGTGCTAGGATTACAGGCATGAGACACTGTACCTGGCCAATCCAAGCATTTTCAAAAAGGTATCTTTTTTCATAATACTTCAAAAGGAAATTTCAGAAGAACATTTTCTCCAGTTAGCAAAGGCCATTGATGAGCAGAATGATATATGTGAACATACAGCTGTTTATAGACGGATTAATTGGTGAATACAATAAAAGATACACTGACTTTGAGAATCATGACATGACAATTAAATTATCATTTCAGCCTCACTTTTTGTATCACCTAAAGAACTATGGAAGGAATTGGTTAATTCTCAGGAGATGACATTTTAAAGTCATTGATGCTAAGAAAGATCCAACTGAAATATGGAAAAATGCAGAATATCTCCACACCAAGGCAACATGCCTGAAAAATGCTTTTTTGCTTTTCAACCATTTATTGCTATGAAGCTACATTCTCCTACCTAACCCAAATCAAGATGACCTTAAGGTCACAAATGACTGATAGCCATCTAGAACAGCAGTCTCCAAGGTTTTTGGCACCAGGGACTGTTTCATGGAAGATGATTTTTCTGGCCAGGTGTGGTGGCTCACATCTGTAGAGGCTGAGGCAGGTGGATTTCCTGAGCTCAGAAGTTTGAGACCAGCCTAAGCAAGAGTGAAATCCCACCTCTACTCTTGGCTCAAAGGATCCTCTTGCCTCAGCCTCCCGAATAGATGGGACTACAGGCACCCACCACAATATCCAGCTATTTTTTTTTTTTTTTGCAGTTTTTGGCCAGGGCTGGGTTTGAACCCACCACCTCCGGCATATGGGGCCGGTGCCCTAGTCCTTTGAGCCACAGGCGCCACCCAACACCCAGCTATTTTTAGAGACAGGGTCTTGCCCTGGCTCAGGCTGTTCTCGAACCTATGAGCTCAGGCAATCCACCTGCCTCAGCCTCCCAGAGTGCTAGGATTACAGGCGTCAGGCACCACGCTCAGCCCTGCATTTAGTTTCATAAAAACAGCCAGGTGTTGTGGCAGGCACCTGTAGTCACGGCTACTCAGGAGGCTGAGGTAAGAGGATTGCTTGAGCCCAAGAGTTTGAGGTTGCTATGAGCTGTGACACCATGGCCCTCTACCAAGGGCAACAAAGTGAGACTCTGTCTCAAATTTAAAAAAAGATGATTTTTCCAGGTGTTGGTATTGGGGGATGGTTTTGGGATGAGTCAAGAGCATTACATTTATTGGGTGCTTTATTTATATTATTATTACTTTTTAATATATCATGAAATAATTATACAACTCACCATAATGCAGAATAAGTGGGAATCTTGAACTTGTTTTCCTGCACCTTGTTGGTCCCATCCTGTATTTGCAGGCTCTCTCTAGTGCTGTTATCACTGCCTCAGCTCCACCTCAGATCATCAGGCATTCTGTTGTTATAAGGAGCACACAACCTAGACTCCTCATGGGCAGTTTACAGTAGGGTTTGTGTTCCTATGAGAGTCTAATGCTGCCACTGATCTGACAGGAGGTGGAGCTCATGTGGTGATGTGAGCCATGTAGAGTGGCTGTAAATACAGATGAAGTGTCTCTGGCTCACCTCCTGCTGTGTGGCTTGTTTCCTATAGGCCACAGACGAGTACTGGTCAGCAGCCTGGATCTACAGCAGTGATTTTCAACGGGTGTATTGTGGCACACTGGTGTATGTGAGAGGATCTTAGGTTTGCCACAAAAAATTTTAAAGATCAAGAATTAATTTATTATCAAAAGAAGTTCAAAGCACAGTTAAATATATATTTTTTTCACTCTTTTTAAAAAAGTCAGTATAATTTACATGTGCCTGGAAGTTTATAGGTTCAGGTGTGCCATGAGGTAAAAAAGATTGAAAAACACTGCTCTAGAGGACCAATTGAAACTGCAGACCTCCATGCTGCAACCAAATATTCAATTGCTTTTCAACAAAAATCAGACACAACAAAGTCATTTAAAGATTAGTTAACTTTAAGATTAATAAACAGGTTTCATTTTTTTGGAAACATTAAGTGCGTAGTTATATTTTAACAAAATAATGTACATTTTCAAGTATTAACTATATTAATTGAAGTTTCTTGAATAGGCCTTCCTTACTGGACTACAGTTAAATGTTCCCCACCTTTGGTCCAGGCTTTCCCAGGAAGTTGTCTTACAAGCCCCACCTCTCTAGCCCTCTCCTTGAATCTCATTGGCCAGACCTCCACCACGTGCTCAAGCCTAAGCCAGTCATTGGCTAGAGGAGTAGAATGACTGTGATTGGCTCAGACCAGTATTCTTTAACCTAGGGCTGCAGCACCACACCCCTGGAGGAACTAGTGAGAGATGCAAATTTGGGGGCTGCATCCCAGACTCACTGAATTAACAAGGCTAAGGTGAGGCTTAACAATTGGTTTTAACAAGGCCTCCAGGTGATTCTGATACACACTGGAGTCCTGCTTAGAGTCTTACACACACCCTACCTTGATGGCCCAAGCAGGAACTTTCTGGGGAGTTAGGAATGTTCTATGCCATCATCTGGGTGGTGATTATATGGGTGGACACACGTGTAAAAATTATGAAAATATCCATTTAAAGTTTGTGCACTTTATGCACTCTACTAAACATATGTTATACTTAAAAAATAATAATAATAACAGTGATGTGACTGGGTGGCGGGTTTGAACCCGGCCCGGGCCTGCTAAATAACAATGACAACTGCAACAAAAAATAGCCAGGTGTTGTGGCGGGCGCCTGTAGTCCCAGCTACTCGGGAGGCTGAGACAAGAGAATCGTTTAAGCCCAGGAGCTGGAGGTTGCTGTGAGCTGTGACGCTACGGCACTCTACCGAGAGTGACATAGTGACACTCTGTCTCCAAAAAGGAAAAAGGAAAACAGAATCATACCACGTGGGCAGCCACACAAACGCAGACGCTCAGACATCTGTTCCCAACCAATCTCCGGACATGTTGGAGGGACCACATTTGCCCGGATCTTGGCCCTCCTTCCTGGCCAGGCAGGGCAGAGGACCCCAGCACCGGCTCAGTTTGTTCGTCCTAAAGTCTCCGAGAAGCCAGTGTGGTGTCCAGAGGTGCCCCGACCTCTGCCCGCGCAGTCACCGCAGAGACTGATAACAGCTGCCAGCGGGTTTAACTACCCTGCTGGGAAGCTGGCGGGATGGGCCCATTCTGGACAATATTAATGACTCCGTTATCTCTCTGGACAATTATTCCGTGTGGGCCTCAGTTTGGAATGTAGACACAAGGTGTAAATAAAGTCCTTGTTCTGAGGGAGGACATTTTTCGTTGTCTTCAGAGGGAAATTTGCCCCCAGAAACCCTTGGCTCAGATCCAGGAGGTGTCTTTGTTTGCAGAAAGACCTGGTTGGTTTTTGGGCATGTCACCACTCTTTCTAATGCCAGGCCCAGGTTGGGGGGAAAACCTGTATTGCTTCCCCCGCCCCAAAAAACTCATAATTAATACATGCTAGTTTTAAACAACTTAAACTATAATGGAAAGCTGCGTGTAGGGTAACAAGCCTCAGCTCTTGCCTCCTTTCTCATTCTCTGAAGGTAAATATTATGCTTAACTGTTTGGTGTGCATTCTTCCAAATATGTGTCTTTGTGTGTGTGTGTGATTTTTCTTAGATTCGGTCCCCCCACCTTTATTGAGGTATAATTGAAGTACACTTCGTGGCACATATTTAAAGTGTGTGATTTGATCACTTTGGACATACATCCATGAAACCATCTCTCCAATTAGGACGGAGAGCATACTCATCTCACTTCCTAAAGTATCCTTGCCCCTTTGCAATTCCTCTCTCCTGGCATCCCCTCTGAACTGCCCTGTCACTATAAATGAGTTTGCATGTTCTAGATTTCATGTAAATTTCATGCAAATATAGCATGTATGTGTGTGTGCTTTTGCCTGGCTTCTTTCACTCAGCATGATGATTTTGAGATTCATCCATGTTGTAGGTATCAGCAATTTGTTCCTTTTTATTGCCAGGTAGTATCCCATGGCATGGATATACCATTCATCGGTTCATGGACTTTTTAGGTTGCTTTCTAGTTTTTGGGTGGTGATTACAAACGAAGCTGCTGTGAACATTTGTGTACAAATCTTCATATGTTCAAATGGTTTAGTTTCTCTCTGGCAATGCCTGGCAGTGGGTTGTATCCTATGGTAGGTACAGGTTTAACTTTTCAGGACCCTGCCAAACTGTTTTCCAAAGTGCTTCATCTCATTCTGTATTCCCATCGGGGGTGGGTGGGGGTCCCTGTGCTCCAGATCCACATGAATGCTGTTATGATCAGTCTTTCTAATTTTAGCCATGCTAATGGATGCAAAGTGGTAGCTCATTGTGATTTTAATGTGCATTTTCCTGATGACTAATGCTATTGAGTACTGTCTTATGTGCTTATAGGTCATGTGTGTGTGTGTGTGTGTGTGTGTGTATACACACAGATTTTTTTGAGACAAGATCTCAGTCTGTCACTCAGGCTGGAGTGCAGTAGCATGATTATAGATCACTGCAGCCTCATACTCCCTGGCTCAAGCGATCTTGCTTCAGCCTCCTGAGTAGTTGGGACCACAGGTGCGAACCACTACACCTGGCTAATTTTTACTTTTTATTATAGAGAGAGGGTCTTGCTCAGGCTGGTCTTGAACTCCTGGCCTCAAGTGATCCTCCTGCCTTGACCTCCCAAAATGCTGGGATTACAGAAGTGAGTCACCAAGCCTGGCTCCTGTATATTCTTTTGTGAAATGTCCAAGTTCTATTTCCTTTGCTCTCATTGGGCTGTTTGTTTTCTTATTATTGAGTATTTAAGAGCTTTTAATATATGTTTAAATGCTACATTTTAGGTTCAGTGTTGGCTTCAAAGCAATAGTAGTTAATTTTATCAAGGAGAGGGCTGAGCTGGGCTATGGAAGCCCTCATAGGTAATGTGAGATTCCAGCTAAGTCTTTGCAGTGGGTGGCTGCTGTCTCTTCCTGCCCAGCACCCACACTCTTTCTGATAACTCATCCCAAAATTTTTTGGAGGGTGAACCATTTTTCCATCATTCTCAGTCTGTGAGGTTTGGGTGAAGATGACTGTAAACACTGGTTCCTGGGGAGGGACATGACCTGGCCCTGGCCAGTCAGCAGTTTTCATCATCCTGGTTCTGTGATGGGTTTATGAATGGATTGGATCCCAGATGAATCCAACAGGATTCAACTTTAGCACTTTGTACTGAAGTGGCTGGGGAAAAGATGCTCTCCTTGTACTGGTCTTAGTTTAAATGTCATCTCAAAGAAGCCCTCCTGACTTGCAGAAGAGATGAGGGGCCTTCAATGCACTCACACAGCCTCCTGGATCTTTCCTGCATCGCAGAAGGACATTAAGTGTTCTTTTTTTTTTTGAGACAGAGCTTCAAGCTCTCACCCTGGGTAGAGTGCCATGGCGTCACCACTAGCTAGGATCCTAGCTACAATCCCAAGTAGCTAGGATTACAGATGCCTGCCACATGCCCGGCTTTTTTTTGTTGTTGTTGCAGCCGTCATTGTTGTTTGGCGGGCCCAGGCTGGATTTGAACCTGCCAGCTCAGGTGTATGTGGCTGGCGCCTTAGCCGCTTGAGCCACAGGCGTGGAGCCAAGACTAAGTAGTCTTAATATTTTATATCAAGTGGTCCACAAAAGGCCTTGATGAGGAGATATTTGAATAGAAAGCTGAAAAAGAGTAGCAATAAGTCAAGGGCATATGTGGGAGAAAGAGCATTCCAGCCAGCAAGAAGAGCAAGTGTAAAAGTCCCAAGGCACAAAACTGGCATATTCTAAGAGCACCAAGGTCAGTGTAGCCCAAGTAGTATCAGGAAAGGAGAGAATACCAAGGGGTGAGGTCAGAGAGATAAGAGGGTATCAGATCAGGCAGGCCTTTGTAATAATACTGAGTGAAACGAGAAAACATTGGAAATTTCTGAGCAGAGGAGGGAGATGATCTGACTTAAATTAAACAGAATCCCTGGCTGCTGGCTGTAAAATAGGCATTGGGAGATAAAGGTGGAAGGAGAAAAATTGTGAGGTTATTTTACCTGGTTCAGGTGAGCAGTGACAGACATTCAAAGGGTTTGATAAGGGTGAGGATACAGCAGAATCATGACCAACCCCAAAACTTTTGACCTGAGCAACAAGAGTTGCCAGTACCTGAGTCGGAGAATGTTGGGAGAACAGTGACTGGGAACAATGGATAAAAGGTGGTATTTTATTGTATTTGTTTTGTTGATTTTATTTTAATTATTTTAGGACAGGGTCTTGTTCTGCCATCTGTTGGCATCATCCTATCTCATGGCAACCTCAAATGCCTACATGCTCATGTGATCCTCCTGCTTCAGCTTCCTGAGTAGCTGGGACTACAGGTACGGGCTGTAATGTCTGGCTGTTTTTTTTGTCTATTTTTGGTAGAGATGGGGTCTTGCTCTTACTCAGGCTGAAATGTGGCTTTAAAACTGTAAACACTGGGGTCCTGGTAAGACATCCAAAGGGAGAGGTTGAGTAGGCTGTGGGAGATTGGAGTCTAGACTTCAGGGGAGATCTCCACGCTGGAGATGCAAATTTAGGAGTTGTCAGCTGACAGGTGTTTAGAAGCACGAGACTGGGCAAGATCACTAAGGGAGATGGAGATGGAAAGGTTAGGTCTCAGCTTGACTCATATTGCTTGAGTAATATGGAGCCAGAAGATGAGGAGGACCCATCTAAAGAGGTGGTAGGAGAGCTAAGAGAAGAGAGCATTGAATGACAAGCAGCGTTGTGGGAGCTGTTCCCCAAAGATGGCCCACTGAGCACCACACCCTCTGGTCTTCACACTCTTGGGTGGCCCTTCCCACTTTCATTCCAGGATGGTGCCAGGTAACCAATGGGATGTAGTAGAAGAGATGTGCCTGACTCCTGAGGACAGAAGGTCACGAGAGGCCTTGTGGTGTCCACCTTGGTCTTTTGGAATACTCTCTGGGATACTCTAGTTGCTCTCAGAGAAGTTTGATCACTTTGAGACCATCATGATGTGAGGAAGCCAAGCGAGGCATGAGGGAAGGCCAAGATGGAAGGAAAAGATGCCCAGTAGCCCCTGGTTGCTTCAGCCATCTCAACTGAGGCACCAGACATGTGGGTGAAGAAGTCATTGGGGACATCCAACCAAGCCTTGCTGCTTTCTGAGTGCAGCTGCATGAGACTCCAAGTAGGGACCACTTGGCTGAGCTCTGTCAACCCACAGGACTATGAGAGGTAATGCAAAATTGTTGTTTTAAGGCTCTAAGGTCTATGGTGGCTCCTTCTCTAGCAGTAGATAACGGAGATAGAGATGGGTGGCTCCTGCAGCTCAGTGGGTGGGGCACTGGCCACATACACCGAGGCTGGCAGGTTTGAATCAGTCCGGGCGAACAGCAATGACAACTGCAACAACAACAACAAAATAGCTGGCATTGTGGCAGGCACCTGTAGTCCCAGCTGCTTGAGAAGCTGAGGCAAGAGAATCGCATAAGCCCAAGGGTTTGAAGTTGCTGTGAGCTGTGATGCCAGAGCACTCTACCAAGGGCAACATAGTGAGACTCTGTCTCAAAAAACAAAAAAAAGAAATGCACAGTAGGCCAGGAATGATGGCCCAAGCCTGTAATCCCAGCACTTTGGGAGGTCAAGGCAGGAGGATCACTTGAGCTCAGGAGTTCAAGACTAGTCTGGGCCACACTGCAAGACCTCATCTTTACAAATAAAAATAAAAATAAAAATAAAACAAAAAACAAAAAACATGTGTTGTCTCAGCTACTTGGGAGGCTGAAGCAGAAGGATTACTTGAACCCAGGAGCTTGAGGTTGCACTGAGCTAAGGTGATGCCACTGCACTCTAGCTGGGGCAACAGAGAAACACTGTCTCAAAGAAAGAAAGAAAGAAAGAAAGGAGGGAGGGAGGGAGGGAGGGAAGGGAGGGAGGAAGGAAGGAAGGAAGGAAGGAAGGAGTGAAAGGAGACTGACAAATACCCTTACCCAGAGCACAGTTGCCTTCAACCCAGACCCATGGAGAGAGGGTCTCAATTGGGCAGCCCTCCTCATTCTAACAGGTCTCCCTCTCCCTCCACAGTGAAGAGGAGAATAGTTTCTTTTTGTTTTGGGAGTCCAAGGTGGGTGTATTGCTTGAGCTCACAAGATTGAGACCAGCCTGAGCAAAAGTGAGACCCTATCTCTATTAAAAATGGAGGTTGCTGTGTGCTATGATGCCACGGCACTCTACCCAGGGCAACAGCTTGAAACCCTGTCTAAAAACAAACAAACAAACAAACAAAAAAAAAAACACAAAAAAACCCCCAAAACAACAACAAAAAAGAAACAAAAAGTTTCTCTTTGTGTTTGGAGATGTGGCTACTGCCAAGTACCCTGGCCTCCCTAGGGCACTTAAAAAAGGACAGCAAGGGACATTTTCTGGGAACTGGGTCACAAGTTTCTTGGATGCTTCAAACCTGGCAGGACAGAGAGAAATCAGATAAAGGAAGCTGGGAACTTTATAGGAAGCTGTTGGGCCTTGTCATGGGGGCACATTATTTGTGTTGACAGGGACCTAATTTGACCCTTCTGTCACCAGGGACCTTCTCTCTCTTTCAGATCTCTCCTTGTAAGTGATTGTAAATCTTTCTTCGTAATTTTAATTTTATAAATTGCATATTTGTGTTATACACATACACACATGCACATATAAGATCTGACAATTAAGTTTGCAAACGCATTCTAGAAAAAGTGCTCTGTACTTCTTTGCTGAATATCACTATGGTCAGAAGCAACGCATTGATGCCAGTGCCTAGTCCACTCTTCAAAGCAATTTTGAAACTTTTTCTGCCATGACCATGAGCACTGTTGTAGTATTATCCTTGATGTCCTGAATATCATCAAAATGCCTTCCTTTCCATATTTCCTTTACCTCCAGTTAAAGGCAAAAGTCACTGGGGGCTAGATCAAGTGCGTAGGGAGGGTGTCCCAATACAGTTATTTGTCTACTGGCTAAAAACTCTCTGAGGGAGAGAGAGCACCATGTGAGCTGATGCATTGCTGTGATGCAACAGCCACACCTTTCTCATGCCAAGATTTTCAGTGAAGATTTTCTTACTTCTCTATTGATGTTTACTTGGTCTGCTATGTTTCTCACAGTCAGCCAATGATTTTGACGCATGATTTGACCAATTTTTGCTGTGTTCTCATCAGGTCTGCTTGTTACTGGTCACCCTGTCCTCTCTTCATCAGTGGCACTTTCTCTCCCCTCAGAAAAATGTTTAATCCATTTATACACCCTTCATGGTATTATCTCCATAAACAGGCTAACATGCCCCTGATTTAATATTTGTTCATTGCTCTGATTCAAGCTCCAACATTCTTGTGATGACACACAAAAATGTTCAACAATAATAAAAACCACTTGGCCAGACATGGCCACATACTGACACAAACAGAGCTGTGAGACACTGATATACCAAGGTTATGAAACCTTACTGAGTTGTTTGTACAGTGCTGCCCATGTAAACACATGCTGGCAAGTTCATGAACTTAATTGTTTAGAACTTTGAATGTGTGCGCACCCGTGTGTGTGTGTGTGTGTGTGTGTGTGTGTGTGTGTGTGTGAAAAGCAACCATCCCTTCCTTTCCACTCCTTGTTTAGTTCTCCAGAAGTAATCACTTAAAATTTCTTTAGTTAAATAGAAAATACAAGGAATGTTGTAATATTTTCAAAAGGTACATAAAGGTAGAGAGAAATAGTAATTCTCCCTCCCTCCATCTCTACCCCTCATCTCCTCTCCCCAAAGGCAATCACTCTTACCAATTTATTATATCTCCTTCCAGAGGTATCCTACGCATATGTCAGCATTTAATATAAATAGACTTACAAATAGAAAGGGCAACATGCTACACATATCATTCTGTATCTTGCTTGCTCACTTGACAGTGTATCTCAGTCATATGGGTATGCAGCTAACTTCTGTATTATTTAAGGAGGCTGTATAATATTCCATTGTAGGGATGGACCATAAGTCACTTAACCAGTCCCTACTGAGGGACATTGAGGTTGATGTCAACCTTTGATATTATAGTGGAGTAGCACTCTATTTATAGCAGCACTATGAGTACAGTACTCATATTTTTCTGCCTCTACCTGTAAGGATTCCTGAGTCAAAAGGTACGTGCTTTTGTAATTTCAATACTGACAATTGAAATGGCACTGATGTGCTTGTTTGCTGATTTCATACTCAAGTGCCCCTTTCCTCACCTCCTCCTCAATTCTATTAAAAAAAAAATCAATCCTGGCTTGGTGCCTGTAGCTCAAGCGGCTAAGGCACCAGCCACATACTCAAGAGGTGGTGGGTTCAAATCCAGCCCAGGCCTGCCAAACAATGCAATGACAACTACAACCAAAAAATAGCCAGGTGTTGTGGTGATTGGCTGTAGTCCCAGCTACTTGGGAGGCTGAGGCAAGAGAATTGTTTAAGCCCAGGAGTTGGAGGTGGCTGTGAGCTATGACACCACAGCACTCTACCCAGGATGACAGCTAGAGGCTCTGTCTAAAAAAAAAAAAGAAAGAAAAAAAATCAATCCTTTTGATCTCAGTTATGGAATTGTAGAGATATTATCTCTGTACTCTTATGTCGAAATGTATTATAAGGAAGTTGAGCATCTTCATATGTTTAATTGTCATGACAACTTTTAGCCTTTGTAGCTATTTCTTCTAGTTGTTATTTCCATAGATCCAGCTAAATAATGTGCTTATGTGGACACTCATTGATTTATCAGCTTTAGACATTCTTTATTGGTTTTTGCTCCAATGCACGAAGATTCAGCTCACTTATAGCATCATCCTTGTACCTTCTCTGCCTGTCTTTCTACCATTCTTTTCCTTTTATTTGTGAAAGGTAGTCCTGGCTTTCCATTTATAGTAGTGACATCTCTTTTCCCCCTTTCCTTTTATTTTTTTAAAATAGACTTAAAAATTAAAAAAGAATTTTTTTTTTGAGACAGAGTCTCACTCTGGGTAGAGTGCTATAGCATCATAGCTCAGAGCAACCTCAAAACTCTTGGGCTTGAGCAATCCTCTTGCCTCAGCTTCCTAAGTAGCTGGAACTATAGGCATGTGCCACTACATTTGGCTAGTTTTTTTATTTTTAGTAGAGACAGGGTCTTGCTGTTGCTCAGGCTGGTCTCAAACTCCTGAACTCAATCCACCCACCTCGGCTTCCCAGACTGCTGGGATTACAGGTGTGAGCCATCTTGCCCATCCTAGAGTTTATTTTTTAGACAAGTTTTAGGTTCAAGGCAAAAATGAGCAGAAAGTGCAGAGAGTTCTCATGTACCTCCTGCATGCCCCCATGCCCCAGTTTCCTTCCCTATCAACATCCCCGATCAGAGTGGTACATTTGTTACGATCAGTGAACTTGCACTGACACATCATAATCACCCAAAGTCCATAGTTCCCATTATGGTTCACTCTTGATGTCCTACATTCTATGTATAATGACATGGATCCACCATTATAATATTTACATCCCCCGTGCTCTGTCCATTCATCCCTCTCTTCCCCTGACCTCTGGCACCCATGAAACTTTTTCTATCTTCATGGTTTTGCTTTTTCCAGAATTTCATATAGTTAAAATTATGCAGTATGTAGCTGTTTTAGATTGGCTTCTTTCTCTTAAGACTATGCATTAAAGATTCTTCTATATCTTTTTATAGCTTGATAGCTCATTTTAAAAAACACTTTAGACTAAATTAAACATATTTTATTTTTTAAAATGAGACGAGGTCTCACTATGTTGCCTAGGCTAGACTCTAACTCCTGGGCTTAAGTAATCAATCCTTCCACCTTGGGCCTCCTGAGTAGCTGGCATCACAGGCGTGGGCTACCACACCTGGAAGCTCATTTCATTTCAGTGTTGAATAATATTCCACTGTCTGGATTTACCACATTTTATTTATCCATTCACCTACTGAAGGACACTTTGGTCTCTCCCAAGTTTTGAAAATCATTAATAAAGCTACTATAAACATTTGTGTATGGATGCCAAATTTTCACTCATTTGAGTAAATACTAAGGAACATGAATGCCAGATGCACTCAGCCTGCCCAATCTTAAAATGGGTCTTTTGTTTTCTTGTTATTGAGTTTTAAAAGCTCTTTGTATATTTTGGATAGCCATTCTTTATCAGATGTGGTTTTTGCAAATAATTTCTTCCGGTCTGTAGATTGTCTTCTCATTCTCTGGAGCCATATACATTTTCTTTGAAGAATAAATCTTTTTAAGTTTAAAAAACTGAGTCCAGGCTGGGTGTGGTGGCTCATGCCTGTAATCCTAGCACTCTGGGAGGCTGAGGTGAGTGGATTGCTTGCACTCAGGAGTTCAAGACCAGCCTAAGCAAAAGCAAGATCCCATCTCTATTAAAAATAGAAAAATAGTCGGGTGTTGCGGCAGGTGCCTGTAGTCCCAGCTACTAAGGAGGCTGAGGCAAGAAGATTGCTCAAACCCAGGAGTTTGAGGTTGCTGTGAGCTATGATGCCACGGTACTCTACCCAGGGCAACAGAGTGAGAGTTTGTCTAAAAAAAAAAAAAGTGAGTCCATTTGAAGAGAATCATCCAGGAAATGGTAGTCAAGATAGTAGGAATATGGCAAAAAAAAAAAAAAAAAAATCCAAGGGACTGAGGTTTGGGTAACACTGGTGACATGTAGAACCTGGCTCCCTGCCTCCTTCCTGGCAATTACTCTTACTTTTTTATATAGATTATTTTTATTTTAATTGATTTAGGGGGCACAAATTGAATTCTATTACATGTATACATTGTATATTGTATAGTCGTACCTGGCAATTATGACCGTTATTATTCTAATAACATTGGCTGTTATTGTCAGCATTATTGCTATCATGTTAATCATTACAGCACATGGGCTACTAATGTTATTAGTGCCATAACAATACCCCACTAGTCTCTATCACAGTACGGTGCGTTGCTTTGATGACCTCTGTATCTTCTCCATCTCTCTGGAATCTGGAGGCCATGGGAACTCTTCAAAGTTATTGCAGTAATTATTATCATTATCTTGGTATTTCATCGCCACAGGATCTGTGCCAAATTTGAACAGTACCAATGGAGGGGGGGATGTCAGTCCGGTGACAGGTAGGAGGTGGCTCCGGGGAGGGGTCGGGCCCTGCAGCCTCCGCCCCTCCCAGGGCGGGCCACATGGGCTCTGTCCCCGTCGGCGTCCGTGTCCCCAGCCTGAGCCTGGCTATGGCCCTGTGTGGCGCGGCGCCGGTCCTGTTCCTGGCGTTGGTCCTGGCCGCGATGGCCTGGGAACAGGGGCCTCCCGGCGCGTTCTCGCCCTGGCAGGGCTGCGCCGCGCTGGGCCGCTGCTGCCCGGGCCGTGACCCGACGTGCGTCGCCCGCGGGCCCCCGCACTGCTTCTGTGATGAGGTGTGCGGCGCGGCGCGGGACTGCTGCGCGGACTACGCGCGGGTCTGCCCAGGTGCGCCCGGGAAGACCCGGGAACAGGAGCAGGGCTCGGAGCAGAAGGAAGCCGGTGCCGGGGAGTGCCGAGAGGGTGCCGCGACACCTAGGGCGTTCTGGAATCGGAGGGGCACGCGACCCGAGGGCAGGGTGGGGCGGAGGGGCCAGTGGCGAGTTGGGTAGGCGGGACATGGGGGGCCGCGGGCAAGGGGGGCTCTGGGAGTGAGAATATGAGTGGGCTCTGGAGTTGCTGGTGGAGAAAGACGCGCTGGGCCCGAACCTGTGCTGGGGAGTCTGGAAGGGTCGAATGGAGGGACCCCTGGAGGTGGGGGCTGTTTGGGAGAAGGCGTTGCAAGGACTGCGGGCGGGACGTGGAGGGCGGCGTGACGGTGGAGGTTTGGCACAGACGCAGGACACCGCGGAGGGAAGGACATGGGCATGTGGGGACACGGAGGGGTGCCAGAGCCGAGGGGCGACGCACTGAGGAGCGCGCAGGCGGTAAGGAGCGCTCAGGGAGACTAGAGGGCTTGCGGGAGGGAGACCTTGGGTTGAGGTAGGTGTTTAGTAAATGTTAGGTTTTCTTGCCTCCTAACTGGTCCCCACGTCAGCCTCCTGATTGCTGATTTAGTAAATAAAAACGCAGGGCAGACCCTGGTGCGGTGGCTCATACCTGTAATCCCAGAACTTTGGAGGGCTTGAGCCTAGGAGTTTGAGACTAGCCTGGACAATGTAGTGAGACCTCTTCTCTACAAAAAATAAAAATTAGCTGGGTGGTGGCGGACCCCTTGAGAGGCTGAGCCAGGAGGATCTCTTGAGCTCAGGAGTTTGAGATTGCCGGGAACATATTGGTCCGCTGCACTGGCGCTCCAGCGACGCAGAGAGATGTTGTCTCAAAAAACAAAACAACCCCCCCAACCCAGTTAAACGTTAACTTCAGATTTGAATTTCAGCTGAACGATGATTACTTTTTTAAGGATAAGTATGTCCTAAATATTGAATTTATATATTAAAATTATTGTTTCTACTTACATAAAAAATTATTGGCTGTTTTTCCGGAATTCACGTCTATCTGGGCATCCTGTATTTTATCTGGCAAACCTAGCTGGGTGATGGGCGTGGGACGTGGAGGGCTGCGAGAGAGGAGGAGGTGGACGAGCTGCGTCGCAGGGATGGGTCACGAGGCAGAAGGAGAGGCCCATGAGGAACCAAACCTAGGGCAGGGCTGAGGCTGGGAGAGACATGGAGGGCAGGGATGGAGCAGGCACCAGGCCACTTGATTCCAGGGGGTGGAGAAGTAGGAGGCTAAAACTGGTTAAAACTTCAGCAGGTGGGTCAGAGGCCCAGAGGCCTGATAAATACTCAAATAAGGTCCCCTGTGGTTCCCTCATAAGCCCTGGCCACTGGACCGATCCAAGCATTCCTTGTAAAGGCCCTTCCAGAGTGGTGCCCACAGGGTTGGAAATTAGGCTCGCTTCAATTGAGTCATTGGTGAGGAGGACTCTGTCGGTTTTAAATCCTGGAAGTAAAATTTTCATACTTACTGGAGATAAAAATCTAAATTCTGTCGCCTTTAAAGTGGACATGGCCCAACTGTCCAATGTCAGGGGGGAAAGTGATCTCAGGGTAGCCCTCTACCTCAGGGAGGGCTCCTTTGGGAATTTATGTTTAAAAGACAGGGCTGGCTGGGGTGGCTCACAAGTACTTTGGGAGGCCAAGGCAGGAGGATCGCTTGAGGCCAAGAGTTCAAGAGCAGCCTGAGCAACATAGGGAGATCTCCCATCTCAATTTTAAAACAATAACACACACATATATATTTCTATTTTATTCTATTCTATTGTAAGAGAGAGAGGATGCTTTTAATTAATTAATTATTTATTTTTTGAGACAGAGTTTCAAGCTGTCGCCCTGGGTAGAATGTCATGGTGTCATAGGTCATAGCAGCCTCCAACTCTTGGGCTCAAGTGATCCTCTTGCCTTGGTTTTTCTATTTTTAGTACAGGCAGGGTCTTGCTGTTGCTCAGGCTGGTCTCCAGCTTGTGAGTTCAAGCAATCCACCTGCCTCGGCCTCCCAGAGAGCTAGGATTACAGGTGTGAGCCACCGTGCCCAGCCAAAGGGTGCTTTTTAAAAAATTCAAAATGGGGAGGATCTAACACCCATTTCCCCATTCTTTGTCTGGGTGCTGGGTTAGGCTTCTTATTGAACTTAAATACATTCTCACAATCCTCTGGCGTGCAGGTATACAATAATGTCCCTGTTTACCAGGTAAGAAAAGCCAGGCCCCAAGAGAGGATGGGCTTTGGCCAGTCTAGGCAATCCAGCCGGTGGCGGAGCTAAGTCTCATCCCGGGTCTTCTAGCTTTTTGCTGCTTACAAGTAGGAGTGGCAGGTGGTGGAAGTTCAGACAGGAGCGAGATGAAAAAGTACTTTTGGGTGTCCTCACTCTAGATTAAATTTGGGGAAGGGCTGGCTGTTCTGGGAATGCTTTTGTACCTGTCTTCTTTGTGGGTGGAGAGTGCAGAGCCATAGGGATTTGCAGACTGAGGCTCAGGTCTCCTGTTAGCGCCACACACAGGAGCAGGCCAAGGGATCAGTGATACTTTCCCATGGCCTCAGCCAGACCCACAGACTTGCAGGATGTTATCAGCTCCCCAGTGGTTTCCTTCCTTTGAAGAGCTGGGGCCGGCGAGCACGGGAGCCTCAAAACTTTGCCTTTCCCTTTGGTTTATTCTTTTGGAATCTTCCCCTTTACCTGGCTTGGGCAAAACTCCTCGTGAATAGACCCCGGAAAAAGTTCACTTTTCCACCTCTCAGGGGAGCAAGCAGGAGGCTGAAGTAGGGACCAGTTAGGAGGCAGAGAAATACTTGCTTTTTTCATGAGTGATTTAGGAAGTAAAATCAACTGCCTTAAATAACTGATTATAGCAGAGAGAGATGTTGAGACTGACTTAAGAAACAAAAGACCCACAAAATAACAATCCTAACATTTACTAAATACTTACCAAGTGCAGGAAGGTACAATTTTAAGTGTTTTAAGTGAATTGTCCTCTATAAGCCTCATGGCAACCCTATGGAATAGTGTTACCATGTCCATTTTATAGATGAGGAACTCTGGCACAGAGAGATTAAGTGACCTGCTCTGTGTCACATTGCTTCTAAACAGCAGATCTGGGGTGTGAAGCCCAGCAATCTCGCTCCAGTCTTTCATATTTTATGGTTGCTGGAGTGTCAGAGAGAGTCAGCATGTTAAGAGAGGGAAGCTTGAGTCTACAGGTGAGAAAGGAGCCCTTGACATCTCCCTCCTTTAGTTGAGTTGCAACTGGTGGCCACCTGCTGTGTGCCCAGCTCAGCTAAGAGCAGCTGGGACTGGAAGCAAGGAGGAGCTCGGGTGCTTCTCAAGCTTATAATCTGCTTTCTAGGAGACAAAGTAGTTGTGAAAAAAATAATTTCAACCTGAGCAAGATGAAGCTTGGAAATGATTGGTGGGGCTCCAGTGGAGGCAGGAGAGGGTGGAGCTGGAATGATAAGAAAGACCTTGAAGGGCAGACACCATTGCATTTTCCAAGCTCTTTACTGGATGTTTCCAAGTATTTTATATATTTTTTAAAAAATTAAATAGTTCTTTTTTTTTTTTTTTTTTTTTTTGAGACGGTGTCTCACTTTGTCACCCTGGGTAGAATTTCGTGGTGTCATAGCTCACAGCAACCTCAAACTCCTGGTCTCGAGGAGTCCTGTTGCTTTAGCCTCCTGAGTAGCTACCACCATACCTGGCTGTTTTTTTTCTATTTTTAGTAGAGATGCTTTGGCTGGTCTTGAACTCCTGAGCTCAGGCAATCCACTCACTTTGGCCTCCTGGAGTGCTAGGATTATAGGCGTAAGCCACTGCACCTGGCTGAGTATTTTATACTCTTAATTCTCATCTCAATCCTGTAAGGATCGATGTTCCCATCATGTGCTGTTTTGTATTAGTCAGTATTGGCAGGGTTATGACATAACAAATTGACTTAAGCTAACAGGGGCATGTATTGATCTAGGTAACTGAAAAACAATCAAGGATTCTGGAGCTTCAGGAATGGCTGGATCCAGGGGCTCTAAGGATATCATCAGGAGTCCATCTCTTTCCATTGTTCTCTTTCCACAGTTTTCCTTGTGTTAGCTTCATTCTCAGGCATGCTGTCACCAAGTGGTAGCAAAGATAGTGCCTAATAACTTCAAACTAGCATCTCTAGTGGAATGAGAGCACCTTTCCCCAGTTGTTCCAGCCAAAAATCTCAGGGCTGCTGATCACAGGCCCCCTTTGGGTCAGATGTGCATCCTTGATTCAGTTTATCACTGAGCCCTGGAAGAAGGAATATGTCAACTGTTCAGGTTTGGGTCACATGCCCCATCCCACGAAGGAGAGGTTGAGGCCAGTCCCTTCCAAACCATGTGGACCGAGAGTGGGGTGGGTTGGTTTGTTTCCAGAAACTTGAAGTAAAGGAGGTTGAGACTTTGAATAGGAAGAAGGGGTAGCAAATGACTGTGGACGAGTTGTGGGAAAATCTAGATTTGTAATCACTAGAGTTGGGGGTGTCTCTATCTATGATCTACTATCAAAAAATACCTTTTATGAGCCATCTCAAGAGAGAATGGCCACTACTGAGGGATTTCAGGTGACAGGCCAGGTCTGTATTCTAGAAAATCCTTTTGGAGACAATGAGTAAGGCAGGTGGTCAGGGGGTGGGCTGTGAGGTTCAGAGCAAATGGGGCTGGGGAAGTCCAAAAAGACATTACCTCATGAGCCTGGGCCTGTCAGGGTGGGACAGAGCTATTCTAAGGGGGCAGAGAGAAATTCAGTCTGGCCCCAGTAAGCCTCCGCTGGCTCCAGGCTATCAAGTTCTCCCGCGCTCCTCTCCCACCTCTGTTAGGCTGATAAGCTAAGATGTCCCCTTTGCTTAGAAAAGTGAGCCGGGCTTTGTTTTGAGAACACCGCCATCTGGTGGCACCTTTTGGCAGCGTCAGCCTGTGGTCGTATTTCCTTTGTTGTGAAGGCAAGATTTGCTCGCTCAGTGTTCACTCACTGAGTCGCTGTGTGCCCAGCACTGTGTTTAGGGATGGGCTGTAGCAGGGAACAGGACAAACGAAGACCCTGTCTCCGCGGTGCTGACATTCTCGCGGGAGGAGGCAGACACACTGTGAATTATCACACAGCTGTACCGAGTTTGCCACCCTGGGCCTATAGGAGATGTCTGTCCCCTCCCACGTGCATGCTCCTGGGTCATTCCACAGATGTAAGCAACATGGGTAGAGCATGTACAGGGCGGCGCCTGCCTAATTCTCTGCCAGCTTATCTTGCTGCAGCTGTACCAGCCTCCTCCACATCCAACCTTGACCTTGCCTCAGGACTTTTACACTGCCTGCTCCCTCTGCCTAGAACACCCCCCCCCAAGTGGCTCCCTCCATCTGTTCCCTGGGGGGTCTCTGCTCAAAGGTCTCTTCCTTTGTCATGAAGGCCTTCCTTAAGTCCTCTTGTATAAAATAGTCTCTTGTCACCTGATCCTTGCCACTGTTCATCTGCTGTGTTACTTATAGCATGGGTTACTGCTATGGGTTTCTCATAACATGGGTTACAGTTGAAACCATGTTATCACATGTTACTGGTTTTTTTTTTTTTTTTTTTTTTTTGTAGAGACAGAGTCCCACTTTATCGCCCTGCCCTCAGTAGGGTGTCGTGGCATCACACAGCTAACGGCAACCTCCAACTCCTGGGCTTAGGCGATTCTCTTGTCTCAGCCTCCCAAGCAGCTGGGACTATAGGTGCCCACAACGTCTGGCTATTTTTTTGTTGCAGTTTGGCTGGGGCTGGGTTTGAACCCACCACCCCCGGTATATGGGGCCAGCGCCCTACTCACTGAGCCACAGGTGCCGCCCATCACATGTTACTGTTATTGTCTGTTCCCTCTATTTCTCCTCCAGGCAGGGGCTTTACCTACTTTGCTCCTGTATGTTCCTAGCATCCTGCTCTGCACACAGTATGTCCCCAATAGGGTTGAATGAATACATAAAGACCCCCACTGCACCGAGCACTTATGATATGCTCAGTACTTTGCTTTCACCATTGTAGTGACCCTGTACGACTGTAGTTTGCATCCAGGTTTGTCTTGACTCTAAATCCTTGTTTTGATTTAGGGATTATGCCTTATAAGCCTCAGTTGCCTCATCTGTGAGATGGGTTTGACAACAGTGTAAATATGTTGGGAGTTGGGGTTCTGCAGGTGAGAGATGATACCCGCAGAAGGGTATAATGGAAGAGAATTTGAGACAGATTCTATTCACTCCTAAGGGACAGGAGTACAGGAGTACAGGTGTCATTGGACTCTGGTTAGGACGGGATCTATAACCAAGGGCTCCTGTACCCCAAGTCGGGGGGTAGACTTGGCTGCACTCTCCTATCCCTGCTGGTACCCCCATTAGCTCAACTCTACTGGCTGTTGGGGGCCAGGGAGGCTGAGTGGGCCCAGGATTAAATTAAGTCATGTAGGCGACTTGCTCAACTCAGCACCAGAGACACGATTGCTGTGATTGTTTGGTGGATGGTGACAGCACATGAATCCGGTGAAACCCACCGGATTCGTGGGCTGTCATACTTGGTTTCTCCCCTCCTTTTCTTGCCCTCCCCCTCCATTTCTTTTCTTTTTCTTGCTTATCCCGCCTTCTTTCTTCCCTATTTCTTCCTTCTCCTTTCTTCCCTCTGAACATTTCAACTCTGCCAAGATGGGCAGGTTGAAGGACTGTTTGCTCCAAGAAAAAAACATTTTAACCTCTGAGATTTATGCAAAGAATGTGTGACTTTCTGAGGTGCCGGAAGCAACACTGTCTGTTTTCACAACACAATGACCTCTTTTTCTCACAAGCATGCACACTTTTTTTCCCCTCGCCTTTTCGTGTTATTGAAGGAGCACAGTGTCTCACGGCTGGTGAGTACTTTTCCTTGTTCATTGCTGTGTCTCCAGCACCTGGGACAGTGCTGGGCTCACAGTGGATGGTTGGTAAATATTTGAGGAGTGAGTGAATTAATTTTGACAGCGGTGGCCACCTGTGTGTGCAGGAAATGTTTGTGTTGTGCCGCTGACAAGACTTGCTGGCCCATTCGTAGAAATTCTGTTGCTGGAGAAGTGCACAGATTCTGTGTTTCTGCCAGACTTATCCATCTGATGTCCTTCAGTCCTGACCTGGGACTATGGATCTGGTGTGAACATGAAAGTCCCAGCGGTGACATGATCAGAAAATGTCACCTGTGGTAGACACACGGAGCCCTTCAAGGATGAGGACCCCAGCTTCTTACTTTCTTCTATCATGATGAAGTATTTCAGACCTACAGAATGTAGAGAGAATAGTACAGTGAGCCCTCAAGAAGGGGTCAAAAAGCTAAGAAACAAACCCTCCCAAATGCCACTGAGAGGTAGGGTGAGGTGTGAGGAGGGTGGATTGCTCGAGCTTAGGAGTTTGAGACCAGCCGGAGCCAGAGTGAGACCCTGTCTCTACTGAAAACAAAAAACAAAAAAAAAAAAAGAAAAACTGAGGCAAGACGATCTCTTGAGCCCAAAGTTTGAAGTTGCTGTTAACTATGATGATGCCATGGCACTCTACCCAGGGCAACAGAGCGAGACTTTGTCTCAACAAGTAAATAAACAAAGACAAATGCCACTCCAGCATCTGTGTCTCTGTCCTCCTGTCCCACTCTCCTCAGAGATGACTACAGGCTGATTTGAATGTTTGTAATTCCTTTGCTTGTAAGGATTTGTGTGTGTGTGTGTGTTGATTTAGGGATTTTGCTTCTTAAGCCCAAGTTTCCCCGTCTGTGAGGTGGGTTTGATAATAATGCAAATACAAATAGCCAGGCGTTGTGGTGGGCACCTACAGTCCCAGCTACTCGGGAGGCTGAGGCAAGAGAATTGCTTAAGTCAGCGGTTCTCAATCCTGTCGCGACCCACAGGAACTGTATTAAAGGGTCGTGGCATTAGGAAGGTTGGTAACTACTGGCCTAAGCCCAAGATCTGGAGGTTGCTGTGAACTGTGATGCCACTCTACCGAGGGCGACAAAATGAGACCCTGTCTCTAACAACAACAACAACAAAAAATAATAATAATAATCATGCAAATATATTGAGAGGTGGGCCCTGGCAGGTGAGAGATGGTACCTGCAGAAGGGTATAATGAAAGCGAGTTTAAGATGGACTCTATTCACAGAGGCAAGGAACAGGGGTATAGAAGGACATGGTGTTATTGAACCCTGGTGAGGACAGGATCTATAACCAAGGCCTCCTGTCCCCCCAAGTAGGGGGGCTTAGGCTTGGCTACACTCTTCTCCCTGCTGGTGTCTGAACTGGCTCAGCTCTGCTGGCTGTCAGGGGGCCTGCCTGCACAGGCTTCCCAGACCAAAAAGCAGAACAAAGAAGGTCGGAGAGTGATCTGGAACATCCAGTACAGTATATTCTTGCGATTTACAGTAGTTATTCTTATTTTTTTAAGAGACAAGGTCTTGCTCTGTTGTGCAGACTGGCGTTCAGTGGCACGATCACAGCTCACTGCAGCCTCAAATACCTGGGTTCAGGCAAATACTCCTTGCCTTAGGCAATTGAGTAGTGGAGACTACAGGCATGTACCATCATGCCTGGCTAATTTTTTGAAACTTTTTTTTTTTAGAGATAGGGTCTTGCTATGTTGCCCAGGTTAGTCTCAAACTCCTGGCCTCAAGTGATCCTCTTGTCTCGACCTCCCAAAGTGCTGGAATTACAGGCATGAGGCATCGTGCCCAGCCCAGTTACATTCTATAATGTTGGTTGCCACAAACACAGAATTTATAAATACTGAACCATGGCTCTTAGGGGAAATATGTACACATGAATCTCTCATAGATTACAATCTTAAATCCTAAAAATAACTCATCAGGGTTGATTTTATTTATGTTTATTTTACAAAAGTGTTATGAAGTGTTAAGTGTCTCATCTAACTGTGTGTGGTGTGCACCTGTCGTCTCAACTACTTGAGAGGCTTGAGCCCAGGAGTTTGAAGCTGCAGTGAGCTATGATTGTGCCACTGCACTCCAGCCTGGGTAACAGAGTGAGACCCTGTCTCTAAAAAATGAAAAACTAAAATTAAAAATAAAAGAAAGAAAAAAGAAGTGTTAAGTGGCTTCCCGGAGGCCACCTCATTAATGGGTGCCCAGAGCTGGGATTCAAACCCCCATCCAGCTGGCCCAGGGTCGGAGCTTCTCGCACTACAAATTCCCGTCCCCCCGTCTATCCTCCTCTGTCTGCAGCCAAAACAAGATGGCAGAGAGGGCCCTAGTTTGACCTCAGCTGTGATCATCACATTGAGTGACTCAAAATTTTCACTCTGCACCTGTCTGCGAATAACTACAAAAGTGCTGCAAAGATCGACACATAATTTTAACAAATAGGTGAATTAACAAATACAAAATCTGCAAATAATGAGGATGGACTGTACGTACATGTATTTACTTGGCCTGTAAGAACTGTAATTACTGCTAGTTACTGTAGTACTGTTTTGCAGGATTTGTAACTGTATGTGAGTAGTGTGTGTATCCTTTTTTTTTTTAATTAAATCATAGCTGTGTGATTTGATGTGATCGTGTGTATCCTTTTGCAAGTAGCTTCCTTCCATTCCAGGTTGTTGACAGTGTGTCTGTGGTTCATTTTCTCTGCTGCAGAGGAAAAGCTGGTGTTTATTAAGCACCTGCTGTGTGGCAGGAGTGACTGCTGAATATGCCTTATCTTAGTGGTTCTCAACCTTCCTAATGCCATGACCTTTTGATACAGTTCCTCATGTTGTGGTGACCAATCATAAAATTATTTTCGTTGCTACTTCATAACTGTAATTTTGCTACTGTTATGAATTGTAATGTAAGTATCTGATAGGAAGGAGATCCCCCCAAAGGGGTCATGGCCCACAGGTTGAGAACTGCTGCCTTATCCGGTTGAATCCTAAAAGCCACCCTATCAGGTGCACACTATCCTCGTTATCATTTGAAAAGGGAAGAAACTGAGGCATGGAGAGCTGAAGTTAAGCAACATTGCATGGACTCGGATTTGCAAGAGTTGTAGCACTCAGTGTGGTGTTTTGGGGGATTCAACTCATGGAGAAGGTAGAGGAGACCTGGTTCCTGGCCAGCTGAAGCTGGTGGAAGCTGTGCTTGAAGACACCCCCTTCTCTTCCAGCGGTCTCCTGTGTTGTGGCCGGGTGGAGCGGCTGGAGTCGCTGTGTCAAGCCCTGCCAGGTCTCCTACCGCGTTCGGCAGAGGCATGTCCTACAGGAACCGAGGAATGGGGGTGTCCCCTGCCCCCCTCTGGAAGAGCGGGCTGGCTGTGTACAGTACTGGAGCCGCCAGGGAGTGGAGTGCCGGCAGTCTTTGCGTGAGTAATGAGTAGGGTGGCCCCATGGGTGACACTTGGATGACCAGTCTGGCTGGACTGCAGGGCCCTCTATGAGCTCCTGGTGGGGCCTGAGTTTGGGTGGGGCTTTGCCTTCCTTTTCCATGATCCTCCCACCTCCCCCTTTGTGAATGAGTTACGAAGTCCTGAATTCCACTAGACTTCTCAATGTCTTCTTTCTAATCCTCTCCCTGTGTGAATCAGTAGGGACTTTGTTTGAATGCAGATGACCTGAGCAAAAATTTGTGGCTCATGTGACTAAAATTCCAGGAGTTTCATCAGGCATGGCTGGATCCAGGAGCTCAGTCAATGTTACCTGGGGATCCCCACACCCTCGGCTCTGTTTTCCTTGTGTTGGCCCCATTCTCAGGCAGGCCGTCTAGGCTTCTCTCCAACCAACCCAGCAGCTGGAAGAGAAGGCCTCCTTCCCTAAATGTCCTAGAATAAAGTCTTATCAGCTTTGCCTGGGTCATGTGCCTCTGCTAAGTCAATCAGTATGGCCAGGGCGGGGTGGAATACTCTGGTGGCCAAGGCTGGGGCACTGCACAGTATTCATTTCACCCCTGGAGTGGATCCTTGGTAGCCCTGGAACCCACTCTCTGCCCCACCTGTTCTGGGTCAGAGGATACAGCAATTAACAACACAGACAAGAGGTGTAATTGGAGCTGGTGGTCTGGGGGTTCCTATTCTGCCACTCATCAGTCATGTGATCATGGTCAAGTTTCACAGCGTTGCTAAGCCTCAGTTTCCCTTTCAGTAGAATATGAATGGTAAGGTTGGCCTCACAGGGTTGGATTAGTCACTGATGTGAATGGGAGATGTTGGTAAAGGTTCCTATACAAGGCAGGTGCTCAGCGAGCTACTTGACACTGAGCCACTGTTTTGCAGTTATTATTCTAATACAGTGGTGAAGGGACAAGCATTAAAACATGCAAGTGAGATGGCGCTGACAGCAGATTGGAGGGATCAGTCATAAAGATCAAGTGCCTCTTAGCTGGAACGGTGAGCAAAGAAGGTAATTCAGCTGCTGCTTGTTGAGCATGGATTATGTTCCACATACGAATCATATATCATCTTATTAAGTTCTGACAATAACTCCACGAGGCAGCTGCTAATATTATACCCATTTTGCTGATGAGGAGAATGAGGCTCAGAGAGGTGCAGTAACTTGACCAAGGTCACTCAGCTCTAAGGGAAGGGGGCTGGGACTAGACCTTGGGCTCATCTGGGGCTCTCCTTACTGCTTTAGGCTGCACTGAAGCACTGTGGCTACTGGGAGAGAAAAGGGCAAAGAGGCTGGGAATCAGGTGTGTGTGGCAAAGGCTCAGTCCAGCCCCTGTGGTAGAAGTGGGGAGAGGGGCCTGGGATGCCCTAGAGTGGCCTCCTCTGGGTCACAAGCATTAGTCCAACACTATTAATAAGTCTTTAATTCAGCTCAATCACTCTGGGAATAGGAAGGGTAGAGACTTCCTATGGTAGTTTTATTTTCCTGAGGAATCACCAACCTCTTGTGAACTACCATTTCTCCTCCTCTATGTTCTCTGTCTGGTCTAGAAAGAAAGAGACTTGGAAGTTGGCCCAATAGAGTAATTTTATTTATTCATTTATTCATCCACCAGTGTATCACCCCCCGCCCCTGCTCCTTTCTTCCATCCTTCCATTCACTCACCTATGGACTCACCCATCTATTCACATCTACCCATCCATCCATCCTCCTCCTTCCATCCTTCTGTCTTCCCACCCATCCATATATTTCCTCCATTCACCGTTAACTATCCATCCTCATTTCCATTCATCATCTCTCTTTCTCTTCTACTCACTTGTCTCTCCGTGTCTTTCATCCTCCTATCTTCTCATTTGTCTATATATCATCCATCTTTCTTTCCTTCTTCCATCATTTCAGCCATCCATATCCATTCATTTAGCTACTGACTCCTTTTCTTTTGTAAGAGACAGTGTTTCACTCTGTCACCCAGGCTGGAGTGCAGTGGTGTGATCATGGTTCACTGCAGCCTCTAACTCCTGGGCTCCAGTGATCCTCTTGGCTCAGTCTCCCAAGTAGTTGGTCCTCCAGGTACATGCCACCACACCCAGCTCTTATCTGCTCTTCCTAATCATTCACTTATTCATTCACCAGATCAGTCGTTTGAAAACTGTTTTTGAGGCCCACTATGCACCACACCCTGGAGTGTTAGAGATAAATCCTCCTTCCAATACTATAAAGTGGGGAACACCTGTCCATTTTTGAGATCCCACAGTCTTATTCAGGCTGTAGAGTAAGTGACTCGGATGCTAGCACCCACGCCTGGTATCCCATGGTGCCACAGCTTGGGGTGCTGTTCTCCCTAACTCTGTTTTTTCTTTGGCTTATAGTCCCTGCTCTGATAACCACAGGCAGCTATGGGAAAGAGCGGGAAAAGCGAGGTATTCCCAAGAAGCAGGCCACAGAAGGGTAAGTGGAAGCCAGTGAACCCAAGGTCAAACTAAAGTTTGTGAATATTATTATTATTATTATTATTTTTGAGACAGAGCTTCAAGCTGTCGCCCTGGGTAGAGTGCCGTGGCATCACAACTCACAGCAACCTCCAACTCCTGGGCTCAAGCGATTCTCCTGCCTCCGCCTCCCAAGTAGCTGTGACTACAGGCGCCCGCCACAACACTTGGCTATTATGTTTGTTGCAGCCATCATTGTTGTTTGGCGGGCTGGGGCTGGATTCAAACCCACCAGATCAGATGTATGTGGCTGGCGCCTTAGCTGCTTGAGGCACAGACGCCGAGCCTCTTTTTTGAACTAAATTGCTTTTCTACATCTCTCCTTCTCACTTCATCTCTCTCTTCACTATCTCCCCATTTCTTACCCAGTTGCACCTTTAAGCTCATGAACATGGATTGGAAAGTCCTCAATCATTGGTCTCCATTCTACTTCATTCTTTCAACATTTACTGAGTGCCTGCAGGGGGACAGGCACTGTACTAGGCCTTGGGGCTATAGTAAGAAACAAACAAACAAACAAAAAAGAGACAGAAATACTTGCCCTCATTGAATGGACATTTTAGAGGCAGGAGGAATACAACAAACAAATAAATAACATGTTAGATGCTGCTAAGTGATGTAATAATAATAAAAAAGAAAAGAAAGAAAAATAAAGCAGGCAAGGAAGTAAGGGTATCAGGGACGGGAAGGTGAGTTTTGAACTAAGATCTGGAGGAGGCTACCTAGGGGAAGAGGGTATCTGAAAGAGAATGGTTTTGAGGCCTAGCATGTTGGAGGATCTGCAAGGCCTGTGTAGTTGGAGAGCAGGGAGAGAGTAGGAAATGGGGGGGGGGGGAGCACATCACAAGGCCTTTAGGCTGTGGTAAGGAGTTGGACACTTTCTCTCATGGCATGGAAGTCGTGGCAGCTTCCGAGCAGAAGTGTTAACATGATCTGACCTAGGTTTTCACAGGATCCCTTGGGATGCTGTGTGGAGAGAGAATAGATTGTGGAAAGGAAAGGAAGAGAATCTGGAGACCAAGGAGGAGGCAGCTGCAGTGGTCCAGGCAAGAGGTGAAGGTGGTTTGGATGAGGGTGGTAGCTGTCTTGCCTCATGAAGGGTGGATTGCAGGGAGTGGAGACAGACCAGCAAGTTGAGGGTGGTGGTGATGGGGTTAAACGTCTACAACGATGCTCGGCACATGATAGGAACTCAGTAAACATCAATGGAAAGAATAAGGTCTGAACTAAGTCAGCAGCAATGAAGATGAACAGGAGAACTAAATTAGGATCGTTCTGATCGCAAGTGACAGAAACTCAACTCCAGCTGCTCAACGGAAAAGGAGAATTACTGGTTTACATAACTGGGAAGGAAGCTCTGAGACAGTGTTATTTCAAGCATGGCTTAGGACAAGAGTGTGCAGAATGTTGTTGGAATCTGCTCTCATTGTATTTCCCTTTCTCTCTCTCTTTTTTTTCTTTAGTGAGCAATATACATATATATTTTTAAATTTTTGTTATTAAATCATAACTTTGTACATTGATGCATTTATGGGGTTATGTTTTTTAATTTAGACAGAATCTCACTATGTTGCCCTCAGTAGAGTGCCGTAGCATCACAGCTCACATTTCCCTTTCTCTTTTGAGAATTGGTTTCATTCTCAATCAGGCTGTGTCCCTGTAATGGCCAAGATGGTCATCTTGGGGATATTGTGGGGCAGAAGCAACTCCAAAGGCGACCTCTCTCTAGTCTCCCAGCATCATTTCCAGAAGAGAGACCCTGATTGGTCCTGCTTGGATCCTTGGCCCATCCCTGAGCCAATCACTGTGCCCAGGAAGATAGGGGAACTCTGATTGGTCAACTCCAATCATGTGCCGACTCTAGTGGCACGTGCAGGAGCTGGGACTGGGCACCCTGAGCGACTGCCTCTCCAAAACCTTCTAGGATGAGGGCAGTCTTACCCTAAGTAACCACCAAGAGGGAAACAGAACGTGTGTTGGGAAGACAGAATTCCAGTTGCCACAGCCTTCTTGTACGGGTACAGACTCCTGAAGAGTCATGGGGCAGGTCAGAGAGGAAGGGATTGGGAACAGGTTTTGGGTGTATCCCTGTAAGACACACGCTGTGTACTCCTGGGGCCTCCCGGAGGCTGCAGCCACCAGGGGGCAGCAGCTCCACACAGCGTCATCCCCGCGTCCTCGACAAGCTGCGGCTCTTCCAGCAGGGGGTGCCATTTACTGCTATTTGTAGAAAAAGTTGGGCAAAAGTAAAATTTTGACAAATTGAATCTTATTTCAGAAGAGGAAGAGAGCTCTCCCCACTCTAGACTGGGGAGCTTCCCTTTTAAATAATTGTCATGCTAAATTATTTCTATAAAATGGGATCTTTTGAAAAAAATGTAACGGAGTGCTTAGTCTCCATTTAAAGGCTCTTTTCAATTTAACTGATTCCATTTTAGGCACGTTACTTATTAGCTGTGTGACTTTGGGTGAGTTGTCTCTCCCATCTTCGGTTTCCTAATCTGTAAGCTTGGCAACACCTTCCTTTTAGGGTTTCCCTATTCCCTTGGATCAAATAATTTATTTAGCAAATTTTTACTGAGCCAGGGACAATTGGAAGAGTTGGATCCACCAGTAAACAAAATAAATGAAAAAAATTCCTGCTTTTCTGGAGTTGGAGACAAAGGAGAAATAAAATAGTCTTTTGGAGAAAGTGCATGGAGCAGGGCCTGCCTGGCGCATGGTAAGCCCTCCTCAATGTTGATAAAGCAGGAGCTAAGTCTTGTTGTATCAACGTGACCTCAAAGGCTTCTATAGCAGGGAGAAATTGTATCCACCTGGGCCAGATAGGCCATAAACTCTCACCAATGCTTGGGCTGGTGTCTTCCTGTGTGGCTGCAGGTACTGTATCCAGTTCCGGTTGGGGTTCATTCCAGGGAGCTGTGGGCAGGTGAAGGCTCGCCATACCCAGTGGACAAAGTATCTGACCCAGGGCCACACGGTCTGCGTGAGGTGTGAATGGCCTGCCCAGGATGCCAGGAGCCAGCGCTGCTATGGGGATGGCAGTGGGGCCAGAGGGTGAGCCGTGGGACTTGGGCACAGGTTGGTGTGACTGTAGAGCCAGGAGTTTCTCTGCTGCCCGAGATGGTGCCCTGGGGGAAGAGATGCCGTCCCCTAGCCAGGGCGGGGCCCAGCAGGGTCCTGGTCCAATGTCTGAGCAGATCAGCCAGCTAGAAGCCAAGCTCCTGCCACTTCCAGCCATGTAATCATAACCTGTCTGATTCCCAAGTGCCTCAGCTTAAAATGCAGATAATAAGAGGTGCTCCTGTGGGGCCGGGGTGAGGGTGAAGTGAGATTGTGCAAGTTGAGGACTTAGCACAGCTCCTGGCATCCAGAAAGCACTCAAGAAAAGAGAACTGATCTAATCATAAATGCTTACAAGTCCTTGAAAGCCAAGTTTGTTGGCTTTCATTTTATAGGTGGGAAAACCAACTCAGAGAGGGAGTGTGACTTATTTAAGGTCACACAGCAGGATTTGCCCAGATTTGACTTACATCAGTCCCCTAGACTGCTCCCACAAGTGCAGGATGTCTGAGAAAGCACTTCACATACTAATTACAGTAATAGCTAACATTTAGTGCTTATTGTGAGCTGGGGATTATTCTTAATGTTTTATACTCATTCATTCATTCAGTGTTTCTTGAGCACATATTATTGAACATGTGCCAGGCAATGTTCTGGGCTCTGGGAGACTGCAGTGAACAAAGCAGTGTGGCCCCTTTTATGGAGGCAGCGTTCTGTGGTGAGGAGACAGACATCAGACAAGTAAATCTATAATTCTTCGAATGAGGATAAGTGTTAGGGAAAGATAGCAGAGTGAAGGCAAAGTTCTGGGGGTTGTGATTTTTAAAAGCCAGGTCAAGGAGGGTGACACAACGAAGGTGACATTTGAGCAGAGATCTGAAAGACCTGAGAGAGGGAGTCATGTGGATATCTAGGGGAAGGGTCTTACAGGCAGAAGATATGGCAAGTGCAAAGGCCCTGAGGTGGAATGTGCCTGCTGCATTTGAGGAAGAAGAGAGGCCAGTGTGGCAAAAGCAGAGTGAGGGCAAGAGGGCGAGCAAGGAGGCACAGTCACCCCAACACACAGTGTGCTATTGAAATACTTCTAGGGTCTCTGCTTTCCAGATGAGGAGACTGAGGTGCAGAGGGGTGCCTGGGGTTGTACACCTAACGAGAGGCAGAAATGAGCCTAAACCTCTCAGACCCCCAAGCCAAGGTCTCAAGTCTAGTCCAGAGTGCTTCCCACTGAACGCTTGGGGATTATCATGTTGTGGGAACACGAGCTCTCTCTGGGGTCTGTCCAGGGAGTTCTTCTACCATTTCCTTTGAAAATTAAGCTGTCCTGCTTTCTGCAGGCCTAGAGTAGGGCGTGCCAGGTAGGGCGATAGGAGCAGGTGTGTCTGGACAAGCAGCTCTGGGGCCACACAAATTGGGGTTCAGATTCTATCTCTGCCCCTTACCAGCTGTGTGACTCTGGGCAGGGCCTCCCCCGGACTCTGCTAGTCCCCACCACATAGGATTGTGGAGAGGATCCCAAGCCCTTTGCTCAGCACCTGACCCTTTGCAGATACTTAGTAATGGGAGCTGCTGTCATCCTCTCTCATCTGTAGAATAGGTGTAATAAAACCTACTTTGTGAAAATGAGGCATTATGGGTGTGATGAGCCTACATAGAAAGTGCCCAGTAAATAAATGTCCAACAATATTAACATATTATCAGAGGCCTTTGCTGCCAACTGCCCTCCAACCTCCCTCCCATGTACTGCCCTAAACCTGAGATTCCATCATTAGAGATTCATTCTTTGGGATAGGGGCTTAATTTCTCAGAGCCTCAGTTTATCCATCCTCTGATTAATGTCAAATTTCCCTTTGGATGTAAATACTCTGGCACGTGAAACGTGGCATTTTCACGAGGCTGAGAGGAAGGTCTCAGAGAACCCTGTCTTCCACCAGGGAGGGGGAGGAACAGAGAAGAGAGCCAGGCCTGTGTCACAGAGAGTCATCTCTCCACACTCCCCACATGGCCAGGGCCACAGAACAGGTGACGGAAGCTCTGATTGGGGCATGAGCTCACCAGGAAGGACTTGGCAGAGCAGGGGGATCAAAGTGAGGACAGAGATGAGCCGCCAGCCAGATTCTTTCCGTGGGCAGCTGGCGAGAGCGGGCATGCAAAGGGCATGGGCCTGGAGGGGGATTAGCTTGTCAGTTGGGGATTGTAGGAGAGTTTACGTAGCCTGAGAAGGATCTCTGAGTTTGGGACAAGCAGAAGGAACCCTTGCCATGATGAGCCACTCACCTAAAGTTGCTGGGTACCACCAAGGTGTATTTGCAGTCAAGTCTTCACAAGCCCTTTTGAGACAAGCAACATTAACTCCATTTTCTATAATGGTGGTGGCAATAATAATAGTAACTTTAGGTTTTGTGGTTTGTGAAGCACCCAGCAGGTGCCACGTGCTGTGCTTCGAAGCTTCTAGTTGTGACTGGTACATAACAGGCACTCACTCAGTGTTTCTTATTGTTATTTTGCATTTTTAAAAAAGATTTGAATTATATGTACATGAAATTGGCTAAAAGAAATATGAACAGGTTAACAAATATTTGGGAAGGAGACACACCTAAGTAGTCACTGCCCAGGCAAGGAACAGAACCTGGCTGGCCTCCAGACTCTCTGGGCCCCCCTTGTAGCCCAGCCCCTCCCCCATAAAGGAAGCCTGGAGCTTCTTGTAGAGTGTTACCTTGGTGAAGATCCCCAAATTCTATAGTTTAATTTTTTCCCTTAACATTATATGAACCAACAATGCAGGGTATACCCTTTGGAATTTTGTTCTATATGAAGTTTGCAAGGGTTGTTGTAGCATTAGATGTCGTTTATTCTTGTTGCTGAGATGGTTTGCTAGTATTATTATTATCATTTTTATTTTCTCTGCACACAGTATCTCATATAACTCACTCAACACCATAGAGAGGAGGAAATTATTGATATCTCTTGTTTTTCGCTGAGGAGAGGGAGACTCCTGGGAGCTGGGTCACAAACCCGACTCGGTCCCAGACTCTGTGTTCTTAGCCACTCCACTGTGTTGCCTTCCAAAGAGGAAGGGAAGGTGGCACAGAGAGGTTAACCAGCTTGCCCAACTTTGCCCAGCAGGGCATGCTAGCACCAACTCCCCACACTCTGAGAACTCACTCTGATTGCTCCATGTGGCCTGGGAGGGTTGGTGGCTCTGTGGCCATTTCGAGGCTTACTTCTCCATCAGGGCCCAGTCCCACAAACCCACTTTAATTTTAATTTCTTTTAAAACCAGAAGAATAAAAATCTACATTATAATAATAATGTATGGCTAATAATGAACCCAGGCTGGTTAATGTTCACTTTCATACAATGCAGTCAGAACCATGGAGAAAGGGACCCACAGAGGCAAGTGTCCTTGGAGCTCAGGAAGTCATAACTCGACTGAGCCAGCCCTGTCTCTTGCAGGAACAAGCTGTTGCTGTGGCAAGCAGCTGGCCATCCCCGGTGCAGAGGGACCTGGGAGAGGCTGGGGCAGCTCCGGGATTGTTCCTGCCCCACCGTCCACAGCCTCGTCTTCATCTAGCATCTGTGCCCCAACTGTCCAGAGCCCTCTTTCCAAAGCCCTGGGAGCTGCCAGGGAAACCTGCAGGACAAGCGAGTGGGGAGAAGTTTGCAATTTTGAGACTGAAGGAAAAAGCCTTGTCGTTATGTTGACACTGAAAATAGCTTTATATTTCTGCTAAGTGCCAGCTGAGTCACAGCCCTATTGACATCACCTTCCACTCCAGGAATTCCCAAATTTCATCTCAATACACTCTTCTGGCCTTTTCTCTATTCACATACCGTACATTTGATTTTTAAAATTGACTCTCTGTCCCCCTCTTTTTTTTTTTTACTTAAATAAATTTATTTTAAAAGGAAACTTATACTTAAATATATGTGATTGAACAGAAAACATTTTATCACAATTAAAAATAAAAATAAATAAGAATAGCAAACACTTATTAAGCACCTGTAGAGGGCCATGCACTGTCTTGGTGCTTTGCACATGGTAGGTGTGATTATTATCTCCATATTGCAAGTGAGAAAATTGAGGCAGCCAAGGCTTTCTTCCTCCCAGTCTTCCCCCTTAGTGATGTTGAACTGGGAGGAAGAAAGCCTAGTGCTACTGGCAGCCATCTCTGCCACCACAAGGTGCCTGCCTAAGAATGAAACGAGTGCAGGGGACAGCAGGGTCAAAAGAAATCATACACCACCTTCACCCTTTAAACACCTGGATCCAGCCATACCTGAAGGTAGACCTATTCTGAATATTTTAATTACATGAGTCAATAAATTCCCCATCCTGCTAAAGTTGGTTGACTTCTGTCACCCATCTCCCACAGGGCCTTGACTAATATAGGGACCTGAGGCCCTTAGGTGTAGAAAGTGTAAGGTAACTCTCCAAAACA
This sequence comes from Loris lydekkerianus, assembly GCA_963574355.1. Taxonomy (NCBI): domain Eukaryota; kingdom Metazoa; phylum Chordata; class Mammalia; order Primates; family Lorisidae; genus Loris; species Loris lydekkerianus. Next base: position 38,554 of record CAUYPK010104483.1, on the reverse strand, counting down.
GCACAATGAGTACTCCTTCTGCCAGGCCAACACATTTCTGATCTGTTTTTTTGTTTTTTTGAAGAATTGTCTACATGGAGACGCCTCCCCCTCCCCAGTAGATTCTCTGAGTCCCTGCACAAGTGCCAGCTCTACACTCCAAAGGGAGCATCCAAGGTAAATAAACATCCCGTTTCATGGTACCTAAAAGCTGGTGCTGCCTTCTGGATACCCATGACAAAGCTATTCCCCACCACATCCTCTGCCTTCCTATTTAGTCAAGAGCACAGGCCCTGGGATCTAATCATGAGACCTTGGGCAAGTCATTTGACCTCCCCGAGCCTCAGTTTCCTCATCTGTAAATGGGGGAAAGATCACCTACCTTATTAAAGGGGATTAAAACGGGCACCACTATTTAGGGGCTGAAAAAAATGGCAGCTATAAGGGTCACCAAAAATTAGAAGCTATGGAGCCTCGGTAGGTGTCAGACACAGTTCTCTTGGGAAGGGAGCAGCTATGCACACAAGGCAATTTCCACATAAAATGGCCTCCTGTGGCTATTCAGGGGCAAAGGCAGAAGTGTCAGCTGCCGGGAACTTGTCCTGGATGCGAGCCGGGCAGCTCCTTGCGGCCTCCTGGTTCAACATCACTAAGGGGGAAGATAGTGTCTCCTTTCCAATGACCTCAGCCTCAGCTAAAGTCCGGAGGTTGCTGCTAGTTGGCCTGGCTCATCTCACACACTGGTTCCTACTCCTGCACCAAGGGTGGTGGAGTTGGGGGTGGACGGTTTTGATTGGCTGGGCTGGGTCAGGTGCACATAACAGGGGGGGGGGAATGAGCCCCATGGATTATGAGTAGGGAAGGGATGATACTCCTAAGAAATCTCAGGGTGTAGTATCAGAAGCAGCAGGAACAGGGGCTGCACACATTTCAGACAAAAAGCATCCTCCTCATGGGAGGTGGAGAATGTACATCCACTTATCTGGCTTTGCCACCAACTTACTCTGAGAACTGGAACAAGCTATCTCCCTTATCCGAGCCTCAGTTTCTCCATCTGAGCAGTGAAGATCTCTAAGGGCTCATCTAACTCTGAACTTCTAAAGCTAACAGGCTTCATGCAGCCAACAGCCCAGCCCCCCTAGCGTAACAGATCCAAGCTGGGGTTTAGGAATGCAGACCATAGGATTGAACCTGGGGCTGGACACTGGGCCTTCTGTTCCTGCCCATCTCGGCAGGATACAGGCTGTGATGGTGGGAGAGAAAGGCTCTGAGGAGGATTCTTTGCACATCCCTGGCATTCTCCATCTATAATTGGCTCCAAATGAAATGATCTCATCTCTGAACACTGAGGAAGAAAGAGTGTGTAGGGGGGAAACAGCTCGCTGGCAGCATCATAGTTTGTGACAAACCCGCTTCCCTCTGAGAGGCAAGGAGAGATGGTCTGCTCTCTCGAAGACAATGTAAAAGTTTGAATAAAGGGCCTCAGTAGATAGATTGGGGAGGCTCCAGCTTGCTGGGCTTTTGGGAGGCCAAAGGCATTTCTGCAAACCAGGTATCTTCTGACCATTTCTCCCCAGTCAACCTGCCCCATGCGGTTAACATTCCCTAGACTTCATGTCAAACGGCGGCCAGCAAGGAGGTGAGCGTGGCCAATCCGTCAAGCGATTTGTCCCATATGGATCCTTGATTGAGTTTCGTGGCCGGCTGAAGCTCGTTTAAATGCTCATACATTAATTTTGAAAGACGAGAGCTCCTAATCAACTTTTAAAAAGCTTGTCACAGCACCATCTGTTTGGCGTTTGTCACTATTGCATTACATAAGAGGAAAGACATTTTTAAAGAATGCGGCTACATTTAGTAATTGGATCGCCGGAGAGGAGCCAACCCGGGGCGGATGGCACCGTGATTCAGAAATGCCATGGGCCCTTCTCTGGGGTGTGGCGGCCTCCCCAGATTCCACACAGTCTTGGCAGAGACCTGAGTGCAGCCCAGACTGCGGGGCGGGTCTGCGATGGCTCCGCTTCCCCACGCCTTGCTCTTTCTCTTACTTTCTCCACCTTGTTCTCCGTCACCCCTGGCTGCCCCACGTTAGTGCTCTCAAGTATTATCAAGGACCAAGTGACTTCACTTCTCCAAGTCACAGTTTCTTCATCTGGAAAATGGGAATCACAATAGCATCCTCTTGGCCAGGAGCCGTGGCTCACGCCTGTAATCCCAGCACTCTAGGTGGCCGAGGCGGGTGGATTGCTTGATCTCACGAGTTCGAGACCAGCCTGAGCCAGAGCGAGACCCTGTCTCTTAAAAAATAGCTGGGCGTTGTGGCGGGTACCTGTAGTCCCAGCTACTTGGGAGGCTGAGGCAAGAGAATTGCTTAAGCCTGAGGGCGACATAGTGAGACTCTGTCTCAAAAAAAAAAGAAAAAGAAAAAAGAACATTTCGCCACCACATGCTGTCACAATGGGCTGGAGCTGGTGTCCTCTACAAAGAGTACTTCTACCACTATCCCCACCACTTCTGAGGCAATGGACAGAGTCCCTTTGTTCATTCCCAGAGCATCCAGCATGGTGTGTATTCACCTTTGCCAGTCAGCAGTTATTTGACCTTGGGAAAGTTGCTCTTAGCCTGAGTTTTCCTTCTGTAGAGTGGAGACAATGATCTAACCATAACCTCTCTCTTAGGCTTGTAAAGATTAAACTAGTTAATACATGTAAGGCACCTAGAACTTTTTGTACTTTGATTGCTGTTCTTTTACTGCGTCCTGGTGCAGAAGCTCAGGTCCCAAGTCTGAGGGCTGTCCCGCTCCAGGCCTGGAAGCCAGATCTGTAGCAGCTGGCTATGAGGTCATCCCTTCCTGCCGTCTTAAGCAATGTCCCTTGTCAATTTTCTCTTTCTCTCCCTCCACCTGCAGTAGTACAGCTCATACCTTGGGCCTTCCCTCCTAGAATTATAAGCATTATGTTGAGGGTAGGGCCTTCTGTCCCAAGTCACCCCTGCCTCAGGGCCTTTGCACATCCTGCACTTACTTTCTAGAATAATTCTTTTCCCACATCTTTGCATGGCTACCTTCTCATTCTGGTTTAGCTCAAATGTTACCTCCTCAGAGAGGCTTTTCCTGACCACTGTGATTAAAGCAGCCCCTATCCTGTTCTTCCCTGTCATACACATTCACCTACGCTATTCTCTTCTTCACAGAACGGGTTTCTTGTCTGTCCCTCAGAGGACCTAGTCTGCCTTGGTCACTGCTGTCTCAGCCCCTGCCTAGACCATTGCTTGGCTTGATAAATATTATTGGTTGAGTGAATGACAGAAGGAAGAAAGGAATGCATTAACTCCTTCTGACCACCTTGTAAAGCAGGCACAAGAGACCTGAGTCATGGAAAGGGAAGAGACTGCTCAAGGTCACACAGACAAAAAGGGGCAGGAAAGGTGGTGGGGACCCAGGTTCTGTTTCTAAGCCTCTACGGCTCCCCTGGTGGGAAGCAGGATAGGCGTTTGCACATTTGGCTCACCCTGCCACCCAGAAGGGGTCAAGTGTGGAGTGAGGCCCAGAGAACAGCTCCTGAGTGTGGTGAGAGGGAGCCAGCCAGGCAGCCAGGGGGGAGACTGTTTACAGGGGCTGGCGGCTGTCTCCATGACAACCGGACAGCCTACAGCCTTCCTGCGTCACCAGGGACGCAGGTTTGTTCCTGGCTGGGATACAGCGAGCACAATGAGGGGAGGGACTGGCCGAGGAGGGCACCGCAAACACCCAGATTTGGGGAAAGGAGTTCTCTCTCTCTCTTTTTTTTTTTTTTCTTTTGAGACAGAGTCTCATTCTGTTGCCCTGGGTAGCGGGTTGTGGTGTCATAGCTTACAACAGCAACCTTTAACTCTTGGGCTCAGGTGATCTCCTTGCTTCAGCCTCCCAAGTAGCTGGGACTACAGGCTATTTTTAGAGACAGGGTCTCATTCTTGCTCAGGCTGGTTTTGAACTCCTGAGCTCCGGCAATTCACCTGCCTCGGCCTCCTGGAGGGCTAGGATTACAGATGTGAGCCATCACATCCAGCCTGGGTGTTCTCATTTCTGAGAGTTATGGGAAGACTAGAAGAGGTGGGGGATGCTGTCTACGGGTCTCTCCCTCCCTCTGTGTGTGTGTTTGGGCTGTGTAGAGGCAGGCTGCCTGGGTACAAATCCCAGCTTTGCCTCTTCTGTGCTGTGACATTTTGGGCAAGTGAATTAGCCTCTCAGTTCATTTTTTCCCTCTATTGTAAAATGGAGATGGACAATAGTGTCCTAGAGGGCTGTTATGAGGATTAAATGAGATAATAATCTTAGAGCTCTTGCAGAGTACCTTGTAGAGTACCTTACTCTTGAAAACAACCTACATTTGATTCCAGGTTGCCCTCTTGCTGGGTAAGTGGGAAATTTGGTCTCATTCATTCTCAGGTCTCATTCATTCTCAGGTCTCATTCATTCTCTATCATCTTGACTTCTTTCATTCATTCAATGAATACTTATTGAGTGCCTACTATGTGTCAGGTACTATATGAGAGGCTGGTAACACAGCAGTGAGCAAAGCAGACAAAAATCCCTGCCAGTGTAGAGCTGATGTTCTAGTGGAGTAGACGGACATTAAATATGATAAAAAGTAAAATATATGTCAGATGGTAAGAAGTACTAAGGAGAAAAATAAAGTAAGGCTGTGTGGGGTATTGTTATTAAGAGAAAGTGGGTTGTCATAGTGGCTTGCACCTGTAATCTTAGCACTCTAGGAGGCTGAGGTGTGTGGAGTGCTTGAGCTCAGGAGCTTAAGACCAGCTTGAGCAAGAGTGAGACCCCATCTCTAAAAACAGCTGGGCACTGTTGGGTGGGCACCTGTAGTACCAGCTACTCAGGAGGTTGAAACAAGAGGGTAGCTTGAGCCCAGGAGTTTGAGGTTGCTGTGAGTTATGATGATCCCCTTACACTCTACCCAGGGCTCCAGAGTGAGACTCTGTTTCAGAAAAAAAAACCCCAAATTGGTAGAATTTGAGCATGTCAGGGAAGGCCTCACCAAGAAAGTGACCTCTGAGCACAACTTGAAGGTAATAAAAGAGGGAGTTACATGGTTATTTGGGGCAAGAGTATTCCAGGCAGAGGGAGCAGCAAGTGCAAAGGGCCTGAGGCAGGAGTGTGAGCAGGTATGTGCTGGCTCATGCAGTTGTGTCTCTAGGCATGTCTGCATGTATGATGTTATGTGGCACACATTTGGTGGCACATAGGTGGTTATGTCTTTACATGTGGATGGCAACATATGTACATGTTTGCTCATGTGCAGGGCTACTGTGTTCAGCCACAGAAGCTACACCCATACAATTCAGGGGGTGCTATTCATGCAGTTTGCCATGAAATTGGACCCTCTGAAGTTGTGCAGTGTAGTGGTCCTGTGTGTATAATCTAAGTAAATATATATAACCATGTTTATGATAATGTTCATACATGTGTGTGTCTGGATATTCAAATGTATTGATATGCAAATATGTGTATATAAGTTTCTTTATTTAAAATGTTGATTTTTTATCATCGTAGATCTCAGCATTGATATCAATTTTTAAAACATTGCACTCGGATATTATTTGCTTCGGTCACTCAGTTTTGGGTTCCTCCTTGTATTAAGCAATGGAGGCTTCACTCTCCTTATCCAGTTCTGGCCGTGCCCTGGGGTGAGTGTGAGGGAGGCCGGGCTGAGGCAAGGGAAGCTCTTCCTTCTGGCTCCTTCCATAATCTATGCTCATCAGCACATGACCAGAACCCAAATCCAGTTTGAGCACATTTTGTCCCTTAAAGACAAGATTTATTGAGCGCTGTGTGCCAGGGACCCTGCATAGATTAGTTCATTTTATCTTTACAACTGTCTCTGTGTGTGTGTGTGGGGGGTATTTGCTCATTCAATCAAACACAGGTTTCTTTAGGGCCTGCTCTGTGCCAGGAGCACCATCTGGCAGCTGTGCTGGTCTGATAAGAATTCTCGATTTTCCTGGGAATATCACCCCAGTTTTCCTTTAGGGGATCCACCTTCTTCCATTCACTCATAGTCCAAGTGGTTGTGCCTGTACTTTCTGCATCCACTCCCCTGGCTCCAGAGATGGGTATGGGACCCAGGGGGACCAATAAGCACAGTCCCTCCCTCTGGCTATAAAGATTGGTTATGGGATGAGTGTGTGACCCATATGGTCCCATCGGAGTAAATCCTGGGACTTTTGCTGCCCTGTTGGGAAAAAGAACTTTCTTTCCAGCAAGATTTCTAGCTGTAAGAATGATGTAGCCCTAGATCTCCTAAAATACAGGGTCCACTATACACACACAGAGAGAAAAACTGATCCCTTAAGAACTTTAGATAATAACTGATTCCTTATGACTTTATGGCTTTAGAGCCCCCTGGATCCAACCACACCTGAAGCCATACCCTAAGACTTTTCAGTCGTATGAGTTTCCAATTGTTTTTGTTTTAAATCAGTCTGAGAGGGGGCAGTTAAAATCCTGTGCTTGACATTGTGTGTATCATCTGCTTTAATTCAGAGATAAATCCTGTGGCAAAGGGGCTCTGATTATAAATGAACTGATCCTCAGGGAGGTAAGCGGCTTGTCCAGGTCACAGCAGCTCAGTAGTTGGAGCTTAAATTTGAACCCAGGTCCTTCTGCCATTCCCATGGTCTGAGCTCTGGACAAGAGCTTTGTGGGAGTGCTAGTAAAAGAGACCTGAGTCTCCTTGTGTCCACTATTTTGCTGTGTGACCTTGATCAAGTCATTTCTCCAATTTGAACCTCATTTTCCCCATCTGTAAAATGAAGAAATAGTAATGCCTACCCCATCATGTTAAATGAGAGTCAGATGAGGTAATCATGTATGTAAAGCACTCAGAACAGGACTAAGCAATGAACATGACCAATTATTATTATGGATCTTTTCTTGCAGGGCCCGGGCAGGGACTGGGGGGGGGGGTTTCCCCACCACCCTGCAGCCTCACTCGCTGCTGACTACAGGCTCCCAGCAGCCCTTGGTGGCACCTTCATCCGTCTTCTGCCAGAAGCACAGACCTGGTTCACTTACCCGGGAAGCAGTTGCTGAAGGAGCCGCTTCCCCAATTTCTCTTTTAATTTTCATTACATAAATTTCACATTTCCTGGAATAGAGATCTTGAACATCTGCACTCACTTGGAAATTGACTCAGCAAAAGACCTCATTTATATTAATGGGGCCATGAGTCTGACTTGAGAGGCAGCAGAGACAAGGATGGATGGTAGCGACTCTGGGGCCGAGCTGAGGTCGGATGCTGCCTTGAGAAGCAGGTGTCTCTAGGCAGGATTGGGCTGGGACAGTTCCCATTGTGTGGGGACTCCTGGATGGAGGGATGGCATAGCCCCCTGCCTGGGTTGAACCTCTGAAATGGCAGCTCACTGCTCTCAGAGTAAACTCCGGGCTGCTTCTCCTGCTTGGCAAGGTGTGCATGATGGACCTCTGCTGTGCTTCCCCATTCCTGACCCCACTCTTTTCACTCATCCCTCTCCAGCCGACTCTGAGAGCATACTTGTCTCGGGGTGTTTTCATTTGCTATTCCCTCTGCCTGAAAGGCTGTTCTCTCAGCCTTTCCCAGGCCTAACTCCATCGATCAGGTGTTATTTCATAGTTCACCACCTCAGGGAGGCCCTCCCTGATTGCCATATGGAGTAACACTCCTCAGTACTCTGTGTCACACCACCTGTTTCATATTTTCCAAGGCCTGGAGCAGAAGCCTATGTTTTCTTGTTTACTTACTTGCCTATTTATTTACTGGCTGTCCACCCTCCCCTTCTCCCTGGAGAATACAAACCCCAGGAGAGCATGAACTACATCTGTTTCATTCACCTTTGTCTCGCAGGGTCTGGCACAGAGAAGGTCTCATTAAAGAACTAGAATGAATGCCTGGATTCATTCAGCAACCCCCTTCTGAGTGCCTGTTTTGTGCTGAGTGCTTGGAACACAAGTTAAGGATAGGACAAGATAGTTACTGTCATGGAGCTCACAGTCTGGTGTAGAAAGGAACAAGCAACTAACACTTATTGAGTGTGACAAGCATTTTATGAGAGACACCACCTTTAATCCTAACTATAGGCCTTGGAACTAGCTGTTATGTGTACCAGTCCATGAGGCACAGAGAGGTCAAATAGCTTGCCCAAGGTCACACAGTTAGAAAAGAGAGGAGGCAGGATTTGAGCTCAGGCCACCTGACTGCCCCCTTTGCTGGGTTAAGCAGCTCACTGAGGCCACAGGAAGTTAGAGCCTGGTGCCCTGAAGGCTGTGAGCAAGGAGGCTCTGGCGCTGTGGGAGGCTGGAGGAAACACCAATCTAGCCTTTGATGAGGGAAGGAATAAGCAAAGCCTTCTGGAAGATGCAGTGCCTTAGCCGTGTCTACAATTTATTTATTTTTAACTTTACATTATAGCTTAACAATTTTTGATAGCTCCACACTATCCAGTTAAAATTTTAAGTAATGCGTATCATTCCAGGGCGAAGCAGCGCTATCCATCATTGTTGGACAGTTGCGTGCTTGCATTTTGAGGTTCTCCTTAATACTTCGAGGACCAACTCCCAGAGCTTAGTGGAGCAATGTAGTACTTAGGAGCATGGGCTCCAGGGCCTGGGTTCAAACCCTAGCTCCTCCCTTTACTTGGCTCCAAGGATTCTACACGCCTGGGACAAGGGACATCTCGAAAGTTGGTAATGTGGCTAGATGACAGAAGTCCAAGGAAACCTATGGACTCCCTCTCAGAATTTTATATCTATATAGGTGTATACATCTATAGATAGAGATAGATAGATATTAGAGACAGGGTCTTGCTCTGTCATCCTAGGATCTGGCATAAAGAAGGTGCTCAATAAATATCTGTGGAATGAATGCCTGGATTCATTCAGCAACCCCCTTCTGAGTGCCTGTTTTGTGCTGAGTGCAGGTAGAGTGCAATGGCATGATCGTAGGTCACTGCAGCCTTGAACACCTCAAGTCCAGGAGTTCCCGAAGGCAACCTTGTGCCTGGGTAGCCCCTTGACTACATCCTTTCCCTGATGCCCCCACAAGCCCCTTGAAGCAGATACTGTTATTTATTTCCCCGTTTTATGGACTGGAAAACCAAGGTCCAGAGAGGGAAAATGACTGGCCCAATGTCACATAGCAAGGAAGTGGTAGAGCCTGAATTTGAGCTCTCACTGTTCTGAACCACTAGGCTGAATTGCAGTTTGAACTTCCCCCATCCCTAAAAGCCCATCTTTCCCTTTATTAAGTTCCTACTTATTAACATCAGGCTAACTGCTCACACATCTGAAAATAGAATCATTTTTTTCCTTCCCCTCCTATCTGCAGAGTGTCAAACTCCTTTCCACTTGGGAAACTGGAGAGTAGATGCTCTTAGAACTAACTAACTAACTTCCTTCCTTCCTTCCTTCCTTCCTTCCTTCCTTCCTTCCTTCCTTCCTTCCTTCCTTCCTTCCTCCCTGCCTCCCTCCCTCTTTCCTTCCTTCCTTTCTTTCTTTTTGAGACAGAGTCTCACTATGTTGCCCTTGGTAGGGTGCTGTGGCATCATAGCTCATAGCAACCTCCACTCTTAGACTCAAGAGATTCTCTTCCCTCAGCCTCCCTAGTAGCTGGGACAACAGGCACCTGCCACAACACCTGGCTATTTTTTTGTTTGTTTGTTTTTGTGTTTGTTTTTATAGCAGGCCCGGGCCAGGTTTGAACCCACCAGCCCCGGAGCATGTGGCTGGTGTACTAACCACTGAGCTATGGGCGCCCCCTTAGAAGTTTTGTTTTTCTGATTGCAGTCCCCTCTCCCAGACTATATCCTTCAAGAGCCAGGATTGAGAATAAGAAGAATGCACACACGTGCAGGAAAAGCACAGAAATGCCTACCCCGCCTCAGTTCCCTGTGAACGTCTCATCAGAGGTGGTTTCCGTTCATTAGCCCCAAACTGCCACAGCCTGGCACCCCCCAGACATGCTACTATCTGGCCTTGTGCAAACAGCCCTCCTAATGTTTGCTGTGGGGCCAGCAGGAGGGGCAGGTCCCCTAACAGGGGATGAGCTCGGGACATGGGTGTCGCCACACTTGCTCCTCTCTGAAGGAGGAGGAAGGCTGAGCAGCTATTGACAGCACAGCCTTTTTTGAGCTTGAAGCTTATGTGTGTATTTGGCGTGGGCAGACGGGCCAAGCTGAAGCTGATGGACTACGAGTTGCAGGGAGAAGGATATTTTGCATTATGACCTGCAGTGCGCGGGTGCGCACACACACACACACACACACACACACACACACACAATAGAAATGAAAGTTTCATGAATCTGTTCTTACCTTCTTTTTTTTTGAGACAGAATCTCTCTCTGTTGGCCAGACAAGAGTGCAGTGGAGTCACCACAGTTCACTGTAGCCTTGAACTCCTCGGCTTAAGTGATCCTCTTGCTTGGCCTCTTGTGTGGCTGGACCTATAGGCAGGTGCCACTGCACCTGGCTAATTTTTTTATTATTTTGTAGAGATGAGGGGTCTCATTGTGTGAGTCAGGCTGGTCTTGAACTCCTGGCCGCAAGCAATCTTCTCATTTCACCTCCCAAAGTGCTGAAATTACAGGCGTGAGCCAACACGTGTAGTCCCTGTACTTAGCGTTTTATGGATAACATACGCTGATTTCTATTCCATTCTATTCTACTCCAGTCTATTTTATTCTTTCATTAAAAAAGTGCTAGTCATTATCCATGAAGCAAATTTAAAAGCTCCCAATGCAGAAGTTAGTAATCTGGATCTGTGAACTTGCATAGGATAAAACTCTTTATTTTTCCTGACCTCTAGCTGAAATATGGCTCTCCTCTCAGTTATGAATTTAGCCAACAAATCATAGTAGTATTAGCAGTTCCATGACATTGTCACAAAAAGTCCCCCCTCCAGATTTCGTATGTCCCTACAGCTGTTGCAGATACCTTGAAATAGAACTTCCGCTCTTTGTGACCTCAAAACCATTGTGGTTACTGGACCCACAGCTGGATCTTGTTATTTAATTTTGTTAATAAAGAAGCACATATGTCACTATATCACACATCTAAAAATATTTTGATAATTGCATTTCAAAAGAATTTGTTTCCTTCGTAAGCCTACATGTTTTGTTTTATGCACTTAAAAATATTATCCTGACAAGGAAGTCCATGGATTTCATCAGACTTCCAAGGGGGCTGTGGTACACAAAGTTTGAGAACCCCCATGTCTGTAGGGACCATACACAGTTTATGAAATGCTACCCCAAGTTGAAAGCTCCTGGAGGGCAGAGACCTGGAGCCCAGCACAGAAATCACACCAATGGCCAATGGCCACAGCCCTTACCATGGTGCCCTTTGTACTGGGCCCCTTGCACGGATCATTTAGTGTACTCCTTATACCAACTCTTATGAGATGGTACTATTTTTAGCTCCATGCCTCTCTCTGTCTCTTTACCCGACTTCATTTTTCTTCTTAGCACCAGAAGTGTCACATAATTTTATCTGTTTATTGGCAGCCTCCCCCACTAGGATGTGTGTCTCTTGAAGGCAGGGATTTGCTTTGCTCAGTGCCACATCCCCAGAATATCAAAATATGCAAGATTGAAGAGGATGCCAAAAACACAGACATCCTCTTTATTCAAGATAAAGAATATTTTACTGCAATATTTAAAGAAAAATCAAAATTAATGCCAAAAATCGATGATGAACAAAATATCAAAATTTCATATAAAGATAGGATCCAACCCCATATTGCGCAATGCTGCCTTGATCTGCTCACCCTGTTCCTGGCTCTAAAGGGCTTAATACAAACGAGTGCTGAAGTGAATCAGCTTCATTCTGCAGTTGGAGACCCCAAGGCACAGGGGCTAAAGACCTCCCTGATGCCAGTAAGTAGGAAGCACCGGAGTCAGAAGTCTCAGCTCAGGCAGGCTAGTTCCAGACCCAGCTCTCTTAAACCCTACGCCATTCAGCCTGATGAATTATCACATTTAGTCCTTTTGACAGAGGCTGTACCCTGGTGAAATCAGGTAGATTGGGCTGAAGTCCCGGTTTTGTCACTTCCTAGCTGGCTGATCTTGGACAGGTCAAGTTGACGCTCTTGTTCCCTCAGCTGCAAAGTACAGAAGATAAAAATGTCTTTCTGGTGGTGCTCCTGCAGCCTGTAGGAGACAGCACACACTGAGGCTTTAGCTAAGCCTTGGAAACACCAGAGACCTTGGACCTTTCTCGCAGGCACTCCTGATCTGTGCGTGTTTATGTGTGTGTGGGTTCTGTAAGGCCCTTTGCCTGGGTTGGGCATGAATAAGAGTGATCTCTCCCTTTAGACTGTCACTTCCCTGAGGGATGTCTAAACCCAAGCTCAACTTGGGATCCCCAGCACCGAGCAGAGGGCCTAATACCCAGAAAGTGCTTAATAAATGTGTATGAAAAGCAAAAAGGCATGAGGGGCCATGCTCGGTGGCTCACGCCTGTAATCCTAGCATTCTGGGAGGCCAAAACGGGTGGATCTCTTGAACTCAGGCGTTTGAGACCAACGTGAGCAAGAGCGAGACCCTATCTCTACTAAAAACAGAAAAAAACTAGCCCAGTGTTGTCGCGGGCAGCTGTAGTCCCAGCTACTTGGGAGGCTGAGGCAGGAAGATTGCTCAAGCCCAGGAGTTTGAGGTATGAGGTCATAGCACTCTACCAAGGGTGACAGTGAGACTCTGCCTCAAAAAATACCAAACCAACAAACACACAAGCAAAAAAAACTGAAATTACAAAGAGCTTATAAACCTTTCCCCCTACAATTTGATTTTCAAGGACATCTCTTAAAAGAAATATACACACTGGATGAAATGACTTCATTTATGTAGGCATTTGTTTACTTCTTCAACATTCGGCAATTACTTATGGAGCACCTACTGTATGCCCGGCAGGCACACTTCTAGGCATCCCAGGGAACAAAACTGATAAAAATCATTTGCCCTTGTGGAATTTACATTTTTTTGGGGGGAGATGAATAACAAAGTAAGTAAATAAAATAGAATGTGTCAGGAGGTGACACACACTATGTAGAAAAATAGAGAAAGGAGTGTTTGTGTGTGTGAGTGTGAGAGTGTGAACGTGTGCGGTTGTTTCAGGGTCAACTAAAAGGGTTGTTGAGAAGGTGAAGATGAGGGAGGAGTCTCATGGCCAGCCTAGAAAAGATGCGCCGGAGGCAGGAAGAGCCTGAGCAAGGGGCGGAAGTGTGCCTCGAATATGGGAAAACTGACAGACTGCCAGTGTGTCTGGAGGTGACAGGAGAGAGAATGAATAATAAGTCAGGAGATCCAAGAGGATAGAGGGGGTCAGCCATGGTGGACATGTTTGAGGAACAGGGAGGACGCTGGTGATGTCCCAGGGGAGCACCCCCGGTGCGAGCAGGGGGAGCGGAAACAAAGCAGCAACTCGGAGAGCAAGCCAAGGACTTTGGGTTTTATTTAACATGTAACAGGAAGGTTTTGGAAGGTTTTGACGGCAAAGTGACATGATCAGACTGACAGTTTGACAGGGCCCCTCTGGCCACTGTGTTGAGAAGAGTCTGAAAGATCAAGGGCAGAAGAAGAGCCCAGTCTAGAAGTTGTTGCCATAGTAAGGTAGTAGACGGTGGTGGTGTGGCTGGGAGCTGCTGCAGCGGTGGAGGGACCAGCGTGCAGATTTCAGGTCCATTGTGAGGGCCGAGCCCCGAGGAACTGCCCACAAGCCCTTTGTTTTAGCAGTCTTTGTTATGGCAAAATTTTGAAACAACTTGATGATCAGTGGTGGGAGACTGGCAATTGCCAGGTACTGTGGAGCAGGACACAGGCTTGCAAAAGAACAAGGAGGCTCTTGGCTTACTAATACAGAGTGATTTCCAAGATGTATACATTTAGTGAAAAAAACAAGGCACAGAGCAGTGTATACAGTATGTTGCTATATGTGTGGGGTAAAATAAAACAAAGCAAAACAAAGCACATATGCATAGGTATGTGTGTCTTCAAAAACTATCTCTGGAAGGGTACACGAGAAACTGGGAGTAGGAATTGACTCTAGGGAGGGGGAGTTGGGTTCCAGAGGAGTGAGGGAAGCTTCGCGTTTCTCTGTGCCTTTTGGATTTTGTATTTCTTCCAGGGGTTCTCAACTGGAGATGATTTTGTCCCCCTGGGGACATCTGGCAATGTCTGTAGATATATTTGGTTGTCACAACTAGGGAGGATGCTACTGTCATCTAGCCGAGGTCAGGGACGCTGCTAAACATCTTGCAATGCACAGGACAGTCCCCACTGCAAAGAATGAGCTGTCCTCAGTGTCAGTAGTGCTGATGTTGAGAAGCTCTGAGCTATTATAAAACATGGCAAAAGTTTTGGTGTCTTACAGATGGTGTTTTATTCCAAGGTGACCTATTTGGGGGAGGGGTTGAAATAGCCTTTGATGTACTAGGTGATGATAGTACCCTGTAAGGACCCTCTCAATGGCTTTACTTGGCAAAATAAAAGGCTCGTAGATTTCCCTAAACGGAATTGGAAATTTTACTGAGCTATGAAATTCTAAGGTCTAGAAACTCTTCTTTCCACTCAATGGGCTTTGGAATGTAATGGTTTTAAAATATGTCTACAAAATCTTCGATCCTTTTCCCACACTGGTGGGATTCCCCTTCTTTTGAGTCTGAGGTAGCTTTAGTGACTCACTGCTAACAAATAGAAGTTAGGAAGGGATGGGGGCTAGTGTCTGAGATGAGGTCACAAAAGACATGGTGTCTTCCTTCTTGCTCTCTCTCAAACCATTCCAAAAGAGAGGAGTTGGAGGAAGCCACCCACCGTGCTGTGAGGACACTGGAGAGCCCTGTGCAGGGCTGTAATCCTAGTGCTGTAGAAAGCTGAGGCAGGTGGATTACTTAAGCTCAGAAGTTCGAGTCCAGCCTGAGAAAGAGCAAAACTCTCGTCTCTACTAAAAAACAATAGAAACAACAACAACAACACAAAACTAGCTCGGTATGGTGATGCATGTCTATAGTTCCAGCTGCTTGGGAGGTTGAGGAAACAGGATCACTTGAGCTTGAGAGTTTGAGGTTGTTGTGAACTACGATGCCACGGCACTCTACCCAGGGCAACAGAGTGAGACTGTCTCAAGAAAAAAAGCCCTGTAGAGAGGTCTACAGGGAGCAACCGAAGCTTCCTGCCAACCGCCAACATGGAACCAGAGCTGCCTTAGACATAGCAACCTGGTCAATCAGGGGACCGCAGCTAATGTCTTGATTGCAACCTCATGAGAGACCCCGCACCCCACCCCAGCCAGAACCACCCAACTAAAGATGCTTATGAATCGGGTGGTGCCTGCGGCTCAGTGAGTAGGGTGCTGGTCCCATATACCGAGGGTGGCAGGTCAAACCTGGCCCCGGCCAAACTGCAACAAAAAAATAGCCAGGTGTTGTGGCGGGGGCCTGTAGTCCCAGCTACTTGGGATGCTGAGGCAAGAGCATCGCCTAAGCCCAGGAACTGGAGGTTGCTGTGAGCTGTGATGCCACAGCACTCTACTGAGGGTGACAAAGTGAGACTGTCTCAAAAAAAAAAAAAAAAAAAAAATGCTCCTGAATATCCCTGGCCCACAAAAACTGTGAGATAATAAATGTTTCAAGGTGCTGGTTTGGGGGAGGAGGTAATTTGTAACACAGCAGTAGGTAACCAATAGAAAAATTGTGGCACTCTCTCCGTCAAGGGCAGAGATCAGAAAAGGGTGGCCTGTGGGCTGTAGTCTGCCCACAGATGTGTTCCATTTGGGCAGTACAAGATTAAAACCATGGCAATTAATTGCTAACATTTAAAAGCTGGGATATCAGGCAGTACCTGTGGCTCAAAGGAGTAGGGCGCTGGCCCCATATACCGAAGGTGGTAGGTTCAAACCCAGCCTTGGCCAAAAGAAAAACTGAAAAAAAAAAAAAAAAAAGTTGGGATATCTACCATAAAAATCCAGATTTTCTCACTTCTCTTAAGAAGATTTGGCATTGTTGGGCCCGCATCCTTAGGGAGTAGCAACCAGCTGGAGATGAACCATCTTTACTCCTTTAGATGGGGTGTGTGCTCTCCACTTTGCCACACTCACCACCACTCCCTTATGTCTCTTAGTGGGCTTGCTTTAGTCATTTGTGTTGCCCACTTGACCCCTATAGGTGTTTGAATTATATCTTCTAATGTGAGAGATTTTTATGAGAGAGGAATACCCAGGCATAGTTGACATAACAACAAAATGACCAGAGATGGGGCTTGGATCCATGAACACAGCATGGGGTGGGTTACCACTGGCTTGCAGATCAGGGGTGATAAACCGGGTACATTTTCATGGCCTCCCTCTTCTGGGGGAAGAGAACAAACTAATGCTTCCCATCCAGGTTCTCAAGTTTTTCACACCCTGCCTCCCTGTGCCCTCCAGAAAATAAAAGAAACATCACCAAGCCTGTTTTCTCCATACCTTTTATTGAACTCTGCAGACTTCATTAAGGGACCATTTGCTTAGAAATTCTTAAACATTTGGACATAATTTACAAGACAGGACAGCAGCTAGAGGTCACACAAGGATCACAATTTCATCTCACTACATGCATAAAAGACACTGGGTTTTTGTTGTTTGGTTTCCGTGTGTGTCCGTGTGTGTGTGTATGCACACACGCGTAATGCTCATTTTCACCTTTACAAGAAGGACTAGAGACATCAACTGACAAGAGATGAACAGGACCCATGAACGCACCCCCGAGAAAAGAGCGGCTGAGGACATTGGTCATTTATGGCTAATGTGGTTGGCTTGGCCGCCATCAAGGGCGGGGTGATCAGAATGGCTTTGCTGGCAGAAGAGCCCCAACCCCATGCGATGGGTTCCTGGGAGAGACAGGCTCTTAGCTGATGGGATCAGGCCACATGCTGTCACAGGGGACTTCAGGGCTCAGAAAAAGGAAATCATTGGCTCTAAAAGCTGGAGGACAGGCTGGCCTGTGTACCCAGCTGGACTCCCGCGGCTCAGGGAATGCAATCCAGTTTCCAGGTATTGGCTGCCCCAGCAAGTCCCAGACCAAAGGAAGCCCCGACTTTGGACTCTTGACTTAGCCCACTGGAAAACCACCTGGGGCCATGTGTGAGCTAAACTAGAACATGAGCCTGAACAACGCAAGGTGGAGGAGGAGGAAGGAGTCTGGGGCTGCCCCACAGGCTCCCAAGAAGTGTGGCTCTGAGAGGGGTGTGGCCCTTATCAGCGTGGGGCCTGGTAGTGTCAAATTTGGCCATCATCTTGACCCCAAATTGAGTCAAAGAATAGATGGCACTGATAGAGCAGTTATGGGCTCCAGTGGAGGGGGGCTCTCCATTTCTCCTCCCCTCCCATGAGCAACCACAAGCCAGAGGAGAACTCTGGAGCTCCCCTGTTCACCACACAGTCACTCATCCATCCAAACCTTTACTCAGGGGCCAACCATTCTCACATCCACTCACTCAAAGAAACACAGGTTGGATGACCACTATGTGCTAAGGGCATATATTGAGGATAACCTTGAATTTCTGGTGCAGATAATGGGGTTCCCAGACCTACACCTTGGGGTGAAGTCAAAACAGATCTGTAGAGCAAAGGGGCTAGCTGTTCGGCCCAGCAGCTGCAGATCCTCCTTGCCCCCCACACTCAGGCACACCCAACTCTTCCATGTCTAGCTCATCTATGCAAATCCTGGTGGAGCCTAGGGGGCCATGAGCCAAGTCATGGAGAAGGTAGTTTCTTGGGGACCTTCTCCTGTGCTGCCACCTTCTTTCCAAACCTGGTTCAGCTCATGGAAGCAGAAAGTGCATGGCGATCCACGCATGGCCCTTGAGAGCATTCTAATGGAACAGAATCAGAGTGCCCTACCTTTTCATGGACTGCCCAATAAGCCTTGCGTTGATGCCATTTGAGCTATTTTGTAGGGCAGAGCTTCTAGAGGGGGATCTTGGAAACTGGCTTTTGTTTCATTTTGGTTTTGGAAGAAGGCTCTGTCTAGTCTACCCATCTAAACTCATCATCCTGCCAAAGCTCATAAATAAACAACCTAGACCACCTGGACTTGACTTTACCTGAGGTCTGAGTCCTATTTGCTCCAAACCCACCACATGCAGAACCTGTCTTGTCAAATGCCTCCCTTGGAGAATGCGGGATGTGGATGGATTCGGGAAGCACACCACAGATGTGCGTGAGTGGGCCTTCCACCTGGAGGCAGCCAGAGCCTAGCTTAGCTGTGAAATTTGATTATGGCTGCCTCTATCTTCTGGCCCTTCTGGATTTACTTCACGGCTGGGGACTTTCAAAGGTCTTGAATGGGATCTCCTGTATTATTTACCAGGAAAAAAAAAAAAAAAAGCCCTTTGGAATGGTGCCATTTGCTATTGTCTGCCTGGGCAGTTGTTGAGTGGGCTGGCTAACAGCTAACAGGTAATTGCATCTCCCGTACAGAAAGCCTCAGGCTCATGAGGGCACAGGTTCTGGGAAGAAGGGCTAGAGCACCATAGGGTGAGCAGCTGGTGATGGGGGCTTTGCAGATTACTCTCTGGCTTGCCTGGGGTAGGGAAGCAGGAGTCTTAGCTCAGTATGGTACTTGATAAGCCATTGGGGATAGGTTGGATAGATACGGGGCCATTAAAATTTTCCAAGACAAGGAGCTGGGAGGAAGCAGAGCGTCCTGCTGCCACCTTGCCTCTTGAGCACCCCTCTGATAACTACAAACCCTAGAGGTGGAGTTCCTGCTAATTGCTCTCCCTGCCTTTGTCTCAGAGGCTTGAGCCTGTGCCCACAATGTTCAACCCTCCCAGCTCCCCATCCACATCCACACTGCCCAAGGAACAACAGAGGAAGAAATTCCTTGATTGTTCAGCCCAGTTTCCACATGATTCTAGGGACCCTGTGAAATACTCATTTTGTATATCATCTAACCTTTCTTTAAACACCAGGAGTATAATGGAATATGTTTTCCCACCACGCACTCGGTTCCATGGTTGACAGCCCAGCTTATTAGAAGGGCTTCTTTAATCTGAGCTGAAATTGATTACCCCCATCCTGGTCAGCCCTTACATTTTTTTAGGATCTTTGCAGAGAGGACTGGAGAGTTAGGGTTAGAGGTGCAGATGAGCGTTCCTTTAATGAATAAGAGCCCCTTCCAAATTCAAGTTGGCATTTGGGGAAGTTCAGGAGAAATTACAGGTTAAGATAAAATCAGGCATAGTGGATGGAAACCCAAAGCATGTAACTTCTTTCTTGATGAAAATAGGCATAGGCAAGGGTGTTTGCATAACTGGGCATCTAATCTAGAAAAGTTATGGGAGACGATTCTTTTTCATTTTAGTTTTGTTGTTCTTATACAAAAGTTAAAAAAGTCTTGTCTGTTTTAATTTGGCTCTGGTTTCAACCCAGACTACCATGTATTTTGGGGGTCGAAAATTGATTAGGGTGACAGTCCAGAATGATAAATTTATATTTGGGTTGGCTTTCTTTAGAGAGTTATTTGATGGGGGATGATTCCCTGACACCTGGGAATCCTGGTTTGGTTCAAATCTCTGATTCTGGGCAGAGCCCAGATGCCCAGAGCTGAAAGGGAGGCAGGCGGGATCCCAAACTGAAATCAATGCAAGTTGGACATTATGTGGCCTCACTTCATCTTCCTGTGGGTTGATGGATGGAGAATCACTTTCTGCTGAAGATTCTGTTTAGTGAGATGTCCTCTGCCCACCTGAGGCTGAAAACTGCCTCATGGAATTAATTATCAGGACAGTCCAAAATCTCCCCAAAGCTTGGGCACTGGAAGGTGGAAAAGTACCACTGTCCTTGCCACAAATCTCTTACTCTTTGGAAGCCAGACAGCTGGGGACGAGAGGGGAGATGAGTGAGCAGGTTCTGGGACATCTCTTCTCAGGATTTGGCTGCAAGGGTTTCTGGCCACTATTTTTTTTGGTGAAGCTGTTAGAAATGGATTAAAATGAGCAACTAATAAGAAGCTGATGAGATCTGAGATCCTGCATATTCTGAGGTTTGCAAGAACCTAAAAGGGCTCTGGCCTTGGTGCTGGGCATGGGAACAGGTGCTGGGCTTGGGAACAGCCCAGCCAGAAGGAACTTAGGTGTGTTCTGGGTCTCAGAAACGGCAGTGGGAAGTTTGTTTGCAGGAGATTTTTTGATTCCAAGATCTCTGCGGATGAAGAAACTCAGTCCCTTCAGATCCTTGGAGTGGAGTGGATTATGAGCTAAACCAGCCCACATTCCATCCTGCTTTTGAGGGCCATCCGCACCTCTGCCTCCCTCGGTCTCCTTTCTGCATTCACACCCTGGATTCTTAAGCACACGAATAGGAGAAACACACAGACTGAATGAGGAAAGTTACGGCATCGACAGACCCCAGGCCTAGCGTCAGCAAAGGCCTCCACAAGGAAGTCAGACCCCACAGTCTTTCCCTACTCCCAAGAAATCAGAATCAACAGGAAGAAAAGAAAAAACAGCCCAAGGGATGATGGGAGGAAAAATGAAGATGACCAGAAAAATATCACAGCTACGATAATGACCGACAATGAAACTCCTAAGATAGTATTCTGTGTTACAAAAGAAGAAATTAGACTCAATTGCCCTATTATAAATTTGCTAAAAATACATATATTTATATATTTTATCTGAACAGAAAAATAGACTACTCTGAGATGCGTGGACAGCCTACGACGTAGTCGCGCATCAGATACTTCCAGAGCCAGAAAAATGGCAACAGAAAACGCAGAGGTAACTCTTATTTCTGGGTGTAGCCCGGGCTGGTTTGGGGCGCCCCAGCTGAGTGATGTGAAAGCATTCAGATGCTGTCCTATAAGCAGTGATAGGTGAGGAAACATCAGCTTGGGGCTGGACGCTTTCCTTGGTCCTGCTGGGGTTTCAGGGGAGTCGTCTTCTTCCTCCTGCCCACTTCGCAGCTACAGGAAAAGTCTGTTCCCAAAGGAGCCTGTCCCGGAGTTTTTTTGCCTTGCCCTCCTTTGATTCAAAGTTTCTTCCCTGGAGGCTGCAAAGCCCAGGGTTCTCTTACTTGAGACCACTTGGCAGAGAAACAAGGAAAGGAGGAGAGAGAGACCTGGCTTTAGTGGCCCTCGTCCGTGGTGAATTTTAAATATCCCCTTGTCCATGGACTAGAAGATACTCCAGCCGTGACCGGAGCAAGACAGAAATATACAATAGTTACAAATATCAACAATACATTACAGTTTTACAGAAGAGAATACTGTTTTGTTTTTCTTTCTCTGTAGAAATGTGGATCTTAGTATTAGGAGAAAGGGTAGCTTCAGTTACCAAGACACAGTGGAGAAGAAGCTGGGAGTCAGTTTGAAAAAGTTTGTATCACCAGCAATTCTCAGGGGCAAGCTGGGTGAGTTAAAGGAAGGGGCGGCCTCGGGATGTTGCTCTTTCCTATTCTTCCTCTTCTTTCTTGATTCTGAATTCTTTTGAGAAAGGGACTTCACAGGACCCAATGTTCTCCCCTCTTTTTTCTTTCCCCTTAAAGTGTGCTTAAGATAGAATTCCTAAAGAAGGCACTGAGAAACCTACTGCACCAAAGTCCTCTTGTTTTCTTCTACCCAAAGATAAAGAGGTGAATCGACTCTCTTCCTGCAAAGCTTGCCCAGCTACCTCATGGCTGGCTGCAGACTCTTGCCTGTGTGATTGGAACACATAGTTACCTGGTCCCTAGCCCTTTCTGATGATGGCGGAAGCTGGGACTCAAGTCGAGCTGGGTTCTTGATGAGTTTCGCTGACATCGGCGAAGCGGCCAACATCCATTCACCTCCAGCCCCTAATAACGTTTGTTTGGGTGGATTCGTTCCTTTCTGCTTTTGTTGGTTTAGGGATGGGTGGGAAATAAAGCAGTGTTTGCCTCCAAACCATTGCTTTCCCTTTCTCTTTCAAGGCCTGTCTATCAAGTCAACTTTTCAGTGGAGACTCTTAGGTAGATTTCCCAGTGCACGTACATACATGTGTATGTAGGTACAGGTTGGTACATACATAATACAAACCCGGGTATATTCCCTTTTGGTGGGTAGGGGATTGGGAAGACTTAACAATGTTCTATTTTGAATTGAGAACAGGGTAAAAGCTGTATTCCCACAACACACACACACATAAGTAAAAGGAAAAAAAAAAAAAAAAAAAAACAACACAAACCAAAACGGAGTACTTTCTAAGCATAGTATATGCTGAATTTCAATTATTCTGTTTCTATAAGAACTCTATAGGACTCTGGCTATTAAGCCTGAAAAGGTAGGTTCTTAATGATACTTCTGAATTCGTCCTTCAAAAGTGACTCAATAAATTGCTACTTTAAGGTCAGACAAAATACACAAGGAAGGAAGGTCCAGGTCCTACGTGATCACACAAGGCAGAAAGGGCCTTTGGTTACAAGGAGAGTTGCACCAATTGGTTATCAGTTTAAAAAAAAAAGAAAGAATTTCCAATCTGTACACTTCTCATCTGCTTCAACCGACAAACAAAATGCCTTGAATTAAAGAAGGGGTGGTAAGATCCTTCTCACTATATATGGCTATATTTAAACATATTCACTTTCCTGATATGTAAAATAGACTATATTAGTATCATTATTAATTTTTACAGACAGCATCAGCTCTAAAAATATCTGAATCAGAAATCACAACGATTTACTTTTATCAAAAAGCATTTGTTTGTTTTCCCTGAATTTTCACATTTGTGCTGATGGTGGACATTGATGGTGATGAAAACAAAGAAGAGATACGTGAGATGGCCGGTGGAGAACCGTGCCGCAGTCAGTCCCCAAGAGGCCCCCAAGCCAGATGGTGTGCTTGGCCAAGTGTTTTGGAAGTGCCGCCGCTTCCCCCTCTGGTGTGCCAACTCACACTCTCCATGCCCCTGAGTCCCTTTGCGTCTGTTGCGTGAATACTCTGAAGATATCTAAGAACAGGACCGAGCCCTCTTGGGGGGATCCATAGTCCCTGGAGAGGCTGAGAAGTGGTATGAACTGGGTTTGTATATAGCAGAGAACACGCATTTTTAATGGTGGTGGAATGACCCTCATGTCATCATACCTGTGACAGGTGGCCCAGTCTCATGCCATTATATGGAGGGCAGGCAGAACAACTCCACGATAGGGTCGATCATGCCATTGTACTAAGAGGCAGGCCAGCAACAGATTATATTAGGAACAGCTGAACCAACCCTATGTTCTCTTCCCATCAGGAAGACATATGCCTGTTACTGTATTGAGGATAGGCAGACCCACACTATTGCACTTGGGACATCATCCGTTAACATTGTGTTAAGAGACCAACATTATTCCATTGTACTACAGACAAGCAGACCAATAACATGTTATCTTTACTGACAGACGAGCCAACACCATAGTATCGTATCGATCATGATTCAATCCAACATCACTGTGCTAAGGAAGGTCCAACAATGCCCTGCTGTTGGACTGAAATCAGGCAGGACAGTGTCAGCTCATCAGACTAAGACAGGAAGACCAACACCAAGAAATACACCAGGACCGCTCAGGATGCACATACATACTTATTGCTTTTGTCTGTACTGGCCGCATTGATGGCTGCAGGAAGGAGAGTTGAGCTTTCAGTACAGACAGTGACACTGAAAACACACCAAAGGCTGGTTGACAAGAAAGGGAACAGAATAAAACACCCAGTGTCCGACTGTCACTGTGTCCTTCTGAGATGTACATGTCTCCTGTACACTTAACATTATGAGAGGCCCCGCTTGAGGGCCCCAAACCCCTACTGACCCAGGAGGGTTAAGGGGGAACTTCGGAGGGACAGGAAAGGAGCCCCAAAACTTTGACATGGCAGACAGTGATACCAGAGCAATATCACCCACCGTGGCCAGAAACAGGCTTGTGGCAACAACCCAACTACAGTCCCAGTAAGTGGCCCACGGAAATAATGCTTGTTTTAAAGTGCAGGATGTTGACACTGTCCCTGGTAGAACCTATTTTTGAAAAACATAAAGTGCTTTTTATTTAAATTTTTTTTTTTTAGCTTTAAAACCACAGGAAACAAAAAAAGAATTTCTTTTATCTTAGGCGCTTTACCTGTCGTAGCAGGAAGTATTCAAAGTCTGAACTGGGCATTTCAATTACGGGTATTTTTTTTCCTTTCATTTTAGTAGGTTAAAAAAATCAATTTTTAGGCTATTCTTGAATAACACAGTCTCTTTGAATAAGCTATTTCTTTTGCATATTTGACACTTGCATATCTTTTGAGTCTACACTAGCGATATACAGAAAACGTTTTCCTCCTACAACCCCAAAGCAATGCTCCAAGTTCCTCCTGTTGGCTGAGTGCCCGCCTTCTGAACCCTTACCAGATTGCCAGGGGGCAATTAGAATTGAGTACAAGTGGTGCAACTCACCCTGATGATATCTGAAAAATATAAAATCTCAGGTACTATGGAACATCCAAGTCAATGAAGACATTTGAATTAGAGTTTTGCACTGGGATCGTGGCTTATGGCGCAGAGATTTCCCCATGACACAAGCATTCCCTGTAGCCTTCTAATTGTGAGATCTATCCAGGAGGTGATGGACAGATGTTCCTAGAGGTGGCCGGGCAACACCTAATATCAAACTGGTCAACCCACTCTTTCACTGCCAGCCACTTGTTCCAGCATCCTTCTCCAGCTGAAGCGAGAAGGGTTGGAAATGTTGCCTTCAGAGGCTGTGATGGAAAGCCATGAGATTAGGGTGCAGAGGAGGTGGCCTGGGTTATGTCTAGAATGGTGGTGTGAGTTCTGTTCATGTCATCCCCCAAAGAGGGCAGTAGAATTGTTACAAGGAAGTGCTGTACTCTATGGCTTGGCCAACTTCATGCTGATGCACCTGTCGTGGCTGGCAGGGTCTTAGGGGCCTCCTTTGGAGTCTCTCTTCTTTCTGGGGGCTTTGCGGGGCCTTACTGTTTCAGAGTTCATGAAGAAAAACTCCATGGCATTTCTGAACAGACCTCCTCTTTGGACCTTGCCCAAAAGTCTCTCCTCCCTGGTAGGGCAATTCAGATGCTCTGATCCCGTGTGCTTCCATGGGCTCCTCCCCCTGGCAACACGCGGACATCAGGGGAGATGTGGTTCTCAAGTTTGCACTTTTCCTGACCACTGGGGCCCTTTCCAGTCAATGCTTCTGCAGAGTAAATACAGTTCTGCCTTAAGAACTTAGGGGAAGTGGGTAAGGGGGAACTTTCAAAGTGGTTCTTCTCTGATCTTGTCCCGACACTGAACTTGGGGCTGGTGCTCCCCTGGAGGCTTTTGGGAGGGCTGGAGTCCACACTGTAGAGCAGCTGCCCCTCATCATCTGTGTCCGCATCGATGTACTGGTGGATTCCCGCCTCGAAGTTAAATGCTATTGCTGTGTGTTTCTCAGGCGACCGGGGGGGTGTCCTAGCACTTGCTGTGGTGTAGATGGAGGACTCTGGGCTCAGCACAGGCTTGTCCAACAGTGTGGCACACTCCAATCCAGCGACAGCAGCTGCAGCACCCCCCCGGTTCCTAAGAGGGTCATGATACATTCCCAGAGCAGGGAGTAATGGACTGGCGTCACCTTCCATGAAGTTGACTTTAAGTGCTCGAAGCTTCAAGGGGTTGTTTGTCTTCATGGAACTCTTGGGGCTCTCAATGAAGAAACTAGAGCGAAGACTGGCCTCCGGGGTGGGGTTGACCTCTACAAATCTACCCCCACTGGCACCCAGAGCTCCCCGCCAGCCCACCTCTGGGGCCATGCTGCCCCCAGTCTTGCTGGGAAGTGATGTTAAAGGGCTGTGGGAAAATCTAGTGGCTTCAGGGAAGTCTGTGGCACAGCTGATGAAGCTATCAATGCTCGACATACTTCGCATGTCAATGACCCCTTCTGTGCGAGTGGGCAGAGGGGCTACAGGGCTGGGGGCACTCTCCATTTCAAGTTCTTCCTTTGGTTTGCTCTGTGTTGCTGACTCCTTGGTATTGAGGATGGGTTGGGATTGGGTCTTGGCCATCTTATTGTACATGTCTTCCAATTGCTGAACATTTAGGTGCTGAGGACTAGAAGATGATCTGGCCTTCTCAGGAGACCCCTGCTCCTTGGTTTCAAAGGACTTACTTGAGCTGGTTTCAGACAGTGTCCTCTTTGTCCATTTCCATTTGTTGGGAGACAAGTGGTTATCTTGCACTTTATCCTTCTTATTCATATTGTCCCCATTTTTCTCAACCACGATGTCCATCATCTCAATGCTCCGGGCAAAAGCATCCTTCATGTTCATGGATACAATGCTGCCATTCCTTTTGGCTCTCTCCAGAGCCTCCCTCCTCTTGATTGCTTTCTCCTGCCTCTTCTGCTCCTTGTAGAACTCAGAGAAGTTATTGACGATGATGGGGATGGGAAGAGCAATCACCAGGACTCCCGCGATGCAGCAGAGCCCCCCAACGATTTTCCCCAGGAGAGTCTTGGGGTAGATGTCTCCATACCCAACAGTTGTCATTGTGATGGTGGCCCACCAGAAAGAGGCTGGGATGCTTTTGAACTTGGTGTCATCCTCGTCCTTCTCAGCAAAGAAGACAAGACTGGAGAAGATCATGATGCCCATAGCAAGGAAGAGGATGAGCAAACCCAGCTCATTGTAGCTCCTCCGCAGAGTGAAGCCCAAAGACTGGAGGCCAGTGGAGTGGCGTGCGAGCTTAAGGATTCGGAGAATACGCATGATCCGGAAGATCTGGACCACGCGGCGGACATTCTGGAACTGCAGCACGCTCTTGTTGGATTCGGTGAGGAAAATGGTGACATAGTATGGCAGGATGGCCAACAAGTCAATGGCATTGAGTGGGCCCTTGAAGAACTTCCACTTCTTGGGCGAGGAGAGGAAACGCAGTAGGTACTCCATGGTGAACCACGCGATGCACACGGCCTCCACGTGGGCCAGCTGGGGGTTGTCTGTGGTCTGGCCAAATTCATCGAGGCTCTGCAGTTCAGGCAGGGTGTTGAGGGACAGGGCAATGGTGGACAGGACGATGAACATGATGGAGATTATAGCAAGGATCTGTGAGGAGAAGAGAGTCAGATTTAGTAATCAACCACCAATAAGACGATCATCATAATACCCTGTGTCTACAGGGCACATCTCAATGTTTAGGATCATTTTCACATTTCAGTAGTCACTTAATGACTGAATATTTGAGCTAAAAAGATAATTTATCTGAATTCATTTATTATCTGGGTGTGGAAACTGGGGCCCAGAGAATTGAAATGATTTAATCAGCAAGCCCAGGGGCAGCAAACTTAACCAAGGGCCAGATGGTAACTATTTCAGTCTCTGCAGCCCAGGTGCTTTCTGTTGCATTTGTGGCATGAAAGCAATCTTGGACAACATGAACAAACAGACATAACTGTGTTTCAATAAAACTTTATTTACAAAAACAGGCAGTGGACTAAATTTGACCCATGGGCCATGGTTTGCTGACTTCTGATCTAGATCTGTGGTTCATAGCTATTATGGGATGGGATGCTACTTTCCTGATGATACTAATAACAATACCTACCCTTTATTGGGTGTTTGGTGTGTACTAGGCACTTTCCATGCAATAGCTTATTTTGTTTTCACAATAACCCCATTCAGTATTATTAGCTCCATTAACAGAAGTGGAAACTTGGGTTTCCACAGCTAGTATGTAGCACAGCCAGAATGTTGGCCCAGGTCTGTCGGACCCCAGAGCATGAACTCCAAAAACCAGATGAAAGCTAAAAACTTTTTGCTAGAAAAATTTCCAGACACCGAGGTTTTGCAGGTGATTTCCAGGGAGGCACAGACATCCTAGACCCATGTTAACACCTGGTTGGAACTATGAACTTTCTGAGGCTAAAGATACTGGCTTAACTACCTTGGAGTACCAGGATCAAGAAAAGGGCTTGCTCTAGAGAAAAAACTCAATAGATATTTGTTGGAATTAATGGAATCTAATCAAATCTACAGACTATGCAGAAAAGCAAGTAGATTTAATTGCTCTAAGAGTCTTTTTTCTAAAATACAAATCCAATCATATTACGCATCTGCTTAATAAATCTCCAGGAATCCTCAGGACTAGACTAAAACCCTTAAACACACCTATCAGGCCTCCCCACACCTGTCCTCATTTTGGAGACTTGCCCTTCCTCGTCCCCTGTCCCTGCCGAAGGGGGTGAGAGACTGGTCACTGTGCTTGTACCATCTGATCCCAGCTGCTGCTGATTGGCCCAGGTTTGGATAGAAAATCCAGGCTAAGCCAATCACCCATTTTTTGAAAATTTGAGCTCAGGGATCCAGGGGGTGAGTAGGTTATGTAAGGGTGAGCCCCTGAATTAAACAGTCAAGTAGAATCTAGGCTTGAACCAACTTGGTGATAAGTCCAAGCCCCAAGCAAGTGTCTCCCAAGTTGCAGGAGGCAGAGATGCCATAAAAAACCCAGAAAGCTGAACCTCTAAGAGAAGCCAGAGAATGAAGGGAAGAGGCAAAGGGCAGGTGCAGTGAGGACACACAGGAGGGTCCTGAGAGTGTGCACTGGGTCTCAGCCTGTCTGGGGTTCAAGCCCCAGCTCTGCCACTTCCTTACTGTGAGCAAGTTATTTAACCCTCTAAGCCTCAGTTTCCTTATCTGCAAAATGGGATGATAATAATATATTTCAGAGAAGTGCCGTGAAGATTCAATGTGTTAACACATGCCAAGTGCTTAGGAGAGATTCTGGCTCATAGATGGCAGCTATCATCACAAGGGAGACATTTCAGCCCACAACATCCTGTCAACCCAGACCACCCAGCCTTGCAGTGGCCCCGTTGGTCTTTGCTGCCTGCCCTTGTCTGACACCACCTGCTGTATCCTGTAAGTAAACCCAGGTGCTGCACGTGTGAGTGTGAGGTTTCTGGCGTCTGCGGTGTCAAAGGACACATGGTTGTTGAGTTCCTTTCATTTTGACTCTGACCCCTCACTCTGGTCTTTCTTGCTCCAGGTTCTCAAACTTCATACTCGGTCAATTCTGTGTGTCTGAGCCTCTTTCTATCTGTCTGGTGAATTCCAATCCATCTTTTAAAATCCAGCCCAAGTGGCTCCTTCCCTCTAAAGTTGGCCCTGCTTTCCCCAGGGAGGCTGGCTGTTCCATCCTTGGGGCCCCATCATCATTTTGCCATGCCTTGGAGATACTTTCCCTCTAAATCCTGTTACAGGTGCACATGTGTGTGTGAATGCGTGTGTGTCTGTGTGTGTGTGAGTGCCAATTGTTGCCCAGAATCTGTAAGCATTGTAGGGACAAAGATCAGTCCTGAGCTTATCTGAGCACCCCCAGTACCTCACCAGTGTTTGTTGGCTGCTGAGCAAGTTCACAGAGCTATAGTTGAAAGGGCCAGAACCAGAAAATTCAGCTTTCAATCTGGCAAAGATTTATTGATTGTCTACTATGTGCAAGGCACTTTGCATGACACAGGGGATACCACAAGTTGCAAGAGACTGTGGTGCCCTCATCGGCCACCTGTGAAGGTAAAGGGAGTGTTGCACAATGGGGTGTTTCCCCACCCTCAGCCGCTTTACCAACATCTTGTTTTTTTGCTATAGTTATATTTGACAGACAATAAATAGCTTTTGAGTCTTGACTCGTACTCATTGGGAATAAAGGTCTTTAATCACTTTATAAAGTGAAATATTTGATACATACAATAGTAGATCTAATTTGCATATAATTTATAAACTGTAATGAATACCTGTGAAGCCAGCACTCAAATCAAAGAACAAAGCAGGCTCATCCTTCCTGTGTGTTCTTTCCAGTCAAGAGGAAACCTCTGGGTGGATTTTTTAAATCCCCTTGTTTCTTTGTATAGTTTTCAATACCAATACATGTGTCCCCATACACACTGTTGTTTTTGTTTGTTTGTTTGTTTGTTTATTTTTTTGAGACACAACCTCACTTGTTGCCCTCGGTAGAGTGCCAGGGCATCATCGCTCACAACAATCTCAAACTCTTGGGCTCAAGTGAGCCTCTTGCCTCAGCCTCCTGAGTAGCTGGGACTACAGGTGCCTGCCACAATGCCTGGGTAGTTTTAGAGATGGGGTTTCACTCTAGCTCAGGCTGGTCTCGAACTCATGAGGTCAGGCGATCCACCCGCCTCAGCCTCCCGAAGTGCTGAGATTACAGCGTGAGCCACCGTGCCCGGCCATATGTTTTGGTTGTTTTGACATCCTACTGTGGGTTGGTTTTGACATCCTACTGTGTGTTTTCTTCTCCTACTTGTACCACTCTTTCTTTACTGGGTACAACGAACAACAAGCCTGCTCAACTTATTTTAGCCTTAGCCCTAGAAAATAATATGCAAAATTGCTGATTTTTTTTATTGTGCTAGGGATATTCAAAATAAATATATGATTTTTGGAATAACAGATGTTGGCAGAAGACTTTTTGCAGCTCCCATGTGAGGTTAGGAGTGTGCTCCCTGGAGTCGGAATCCTAGCTCAGCCCAGTCACTCATTGGCCAAGTGTCCCTGGGCATCAAAACTTCTTGTTTTTATATTGTAAGATGTTTTCTTATTTGTAAGATGGAGATGTACCAATCGTATTTAATGGGATGATTTTGACCCTTGGGGACACTTGGCAATTTCTACAGAAATTTTTGGCTATTACTGCCTGGGGGAGGAGTGCTCCTGGCATCCAGTGGGTCAAGGTCATGGATGGTGCTAACGTCCTGGAGTGCACAGGACTGCCCCTCCCCAAGCAATGAATTATCCAGCCAAAAACATCAATAGTAGCAAGGCTGGGTGATTCTGGGATATCCCAAGAGCCAGCCCCTCCCTAGTTGGGGAGTAGGGTCACACAGTAGGTCTCATCTTACAGGGCAGCCCACCAGCCTAAGGCTGAGTCCTACAAGGGACCTTTCCAGTCTCATTCCTTGGGGGTCTGTTTCTTTAAGAGCTGGGAGGTCCCATTTCCCCCAGAGGCTGGCAGGGGAAGCCTGCTCCAGTTTCTAACCCCCAGACAACTCCAGGGAAGGCCCACATAATTGATGTGCTGCTGACAGATGCATGAATTATGCACCCAGCTATTGTACAGCCCTTGGGGCCTGTTATTCTAAGGCGGACACCCCCTTTGTACTTGAGAATGTGCCCTCCTCCACCCTCCCCACAGCCTGAAAGGAGAAAAGGAGAGCAGAGGCCCACTGGATCCTGCGGGGACACCTGCTGCCTGGAGGTGGGGTTGGGAGGGTCAGAGTATGGCAGGTCTCTGCCTCTCTCCATCATGGCAGAGGGTGTAGTAACAGCATGGTAGGGTCTCTCCTGCCCTGCTTACAAGAAATTTTTCTCTTTCAGACCCTGTGAAGCCCTTAGAGTCAAAGCCACACTTCCAGCCTCAGAAACTTCCTAATGTGAATGAAACGCTCCATGCCTCAGTTTCCCCATCTGTAAGATGGGGGGGCGTCATTGTAAGACTGAGAATTCAATGAGTTCATAAGGTCCTGAATTCTTAACTTTTATTGTTTTTATCATTCCACAGCTTTACATTTATTTATAAGTTGGTTTTGAACTTGGGTTTGAGTCCTGGTGTTCCTTGTTTCCAGCTGTGTGGCTTTGGACAAATCACTTCCCCTAATTTGAGCCACCATTTCCTTTTCTCTGAAATGGAGATGAGGCTGGGTGTAGTGGTTCCCAGCACTTTGGGGGGCTGAGGGAGGAGCATCATCTCAGGCCAGGAGTTTGAGACCAGTCTGAGCAACATAGGGAGACCCCATCTCTACAAAAAAATAAAACTTAAAAAATTTTAAACAATGAAAGGGCTGGGCACGGTGGCTCATGCTTGTAATCCTAGCACTCCGGGAGGGTGAGGTAGGAGGATTGCTTGAGTTCAGGAGTTCAAGACTAGCCTGAGCAAGAGTGAGACCTCCATCTCCATCCAAAATAGAAAAATTAGTCAGGTGTTGTAGTGGGCTCTTGTAGTCCCAGCTACTTGGGAGGATGAGGAGGAGCATTGCTTGAGCCCAGGAGTTTGAGGTTGCTCTGAGCTAGGCTGACATCATGGCACTCTAGCCTGGGCAACAGAGTAAGATTTTGTCTCAAAAAAAAAAAAATAATAAAGGAGGATATGAAAGTAATTGAGCACTTACCACATAACAGCCACTTAATATATATTGTTATTAAATTATTAGTTGGGTAATTTAGTGTCAATACCACTCCTAGCTCCTGGACTAACTGTTTCTGGAAGGCTAGGATTAGGTCTGCAGACTCCCAGCGACTGGCTAAGTAAGGCAGCAGCTGTCCTCTGAATAGCTCTGAGCCCAGATGGACAGTGTTGATTTGGCCTCTGGGGCAGCCCCTAGGAATGGGGGACAAGCCACCACCTGGGAGTCCTCCTGGCCCTAGCTCAGGCCCTGATGGGGCCTCTGCTTTTCTGGGATCTGAGCCTAATCGGGTTTGGGCAGAACTCCAGGAACCTGGGGAGCAGAGGCAAGAGCCAGCATTGGAGACTCAGAGGCTGTCCCCATATTCCCTCCCTGCAAGGAGGTTCTTGGAGCCCACCTCTCTGCACCAAATGGGAGTGGGGGCTTTGGTTCTCTGAGAGAGGAGATCACCATGTGAGATCACCATGTGAGGGTCCCCAGGGTAGAATTCAGGAGTGCTACAGCCAGACTGTCCTCATTGATGGCTTTGGTGGCTGGTCACCACCAGCTGATGCCTACATTGTTTATAAAGGCCTCTGCACACTTTCCTGCTCTTCCAGGAATGCAGGAAAGTGTCAAGCTCCTCTCTGGAAAGATGGGGAGACTTGAGCAGAGAAACCGCATCACACAGTCGGTGTGGCCAAGACTGTACAGTAACCCCTGGAGCTTTGTCAAGCTGGGAGCTGCTCCTGGGGTCTAGGGCTTGCAAATTGCTCTTCACACACATGTGTGTTTATAACAGCAGAAGCCATAATAGCCCTGAAGTGGAAACACTTGCCCATCAACTACTGAATGGGTAAACCAAATGCAGTCCAGCCGTACAACAGAATAGTCTTCATCCACAAAAAGGAACGAAGTACTGATATGTGCCACAACACGGGTGAACCACAAAAGCACTATGTTAAGAGAAGCCAGACACAAAAAGCCACGGATTACATCATTCTATTTATAGGAAAGGCCCACATAAGGCGAAACTATAGACAGAAAGTAGGTTAGTGGTTACCAAGGTGGGGATGGGAATTAACAGTTAATGGGCATGAGGAATCTCATTGGGATGAAAACATTCTAAAACTAGTTTGGGATACAACTTAGTAAGATTTACTAAAAAGCATCGAATGCTACACTGGAAATGGGTGCATTATATGATATGTAAAATAAGCCTTGATATGGTCCTCTAAGAAGTTGCTTCCCCTAGGGGCTACTCATTGCTTTCCCTTCTCACAACCACATTGATAGGTCACAAGAGAGAAGCAGAAATTTAGGCAAGCCCTGGCCCTGCTGTAAATCCTACCACGGCCCCCCTGGCTCTCAGTTAAGTTCTGATTCCTTTGCATCTAGTTGTCATGTTTATTGAGCATTTACTAAGTGCTAAGAAGTTGCCAAGGATGCAGCATGAATGAGAAAGAAAATTTCCCTGACCTCATGGAGCTGGTAGGGAGAGACAGACAAAAATAAAATCTATGTCTGTATCTATGTCTGTCTCTCTGTCTATCTATCCATCCCAGGAATGGAGCAAGGTGATGTCAGGTAGTGTTATGTTCTGTGTGTTATTGAGAAAAAACCCAGGGGCATCAGTAGAAAAGCACTAGGGGTGTCCAGGGGAGGTTGGTCAGGGCAGGCCTCTCTGAGGAGGTGCTGGGTTGCTGAGACTTTAGGATGAGAAGGAGTATGTGTCATTTGAAGATCTGAATGTTCCAGGAATAAGGCACAGCTCGTACAAAGGCCCTGAGGTGGGAATGAGCTTGGCATGTCCAGCAACAGAAAAAAGCTCAGGGTGGCTGGGGCTGCCTGAGTGAGGGGAGAGTGGGAGGAGATGAGGTTCGTGAGGCAAGAGGACCTGATGAAGCCTGATGAAGAAATTTGGCTTTTATATTAAGGCCACCTTTTTCGTCTCCCATTTGCCCTGTTTCCACTGTGTATTCCATACCAAATCATGGTAAAACCACATACAGTTTCCAAGGTGTATCTCCAGATCCTTGCCTTTGCTGTGCCCTCTACCTTGAGTATCCCCCCCCCTTCCACTTCTGGCTGATTCTTGCTGCCCATTCAGGCCTCAGCTTGGTGGCCCCTTGCTCCAGCAAAGCCTCTCTGGCCCCCTGGTCCAAGTTGAGCATCTCGGTCCTCCGGGCTCCCACAACCTTTGAGCACCTCCTATTCCAGCATAGATGTGGCTGAGCTACAATTCTTTTCTCCTCTCTGTCCCACTGTAAAGCCTCAGCTCCATAACGGCCCAGATGGGGTCTGTCTTGCTGTGTCTCCAGTTCCTAAAACAGTGCCTGGCACAGAAAGGGTGCTTCGGCCGACAAATGAGCTAACAAGGAAATGAATGAAACTGAAACTAAAAGAATGAAGTGAATTCTCCAGGGTCACAGCGTGGTAATGGTAAGCGGTAGATCCAGGGCTCCATTTCAGGTCTGTCGGTTTCCCCAAGACTTTTTCAAGGGTGCAGGAGGCAGCGGCTTCTGGACCATCAGACCTCTCTCTCCTTTTATGGTGCTTCCGTTTCCCCCAGCTTTAAAGGGGGATTACAGCCAGGGAGTTTTAATTAGAAGGGTCACTGGTGTAGATCCGATTAAGGGATTGGGAGCAGGCTGATGGTTTTGCCCCCTCCTCTACAGGTGGGGGCCACCAGTTGGGAGGTTGGTGAGAAACTGGAGTCAGAAGCCTGCAGGGGGCATTGGTGGGCATGAAGGGACAGGAATCCTGTGCTTGGACAACAAAAGATGCAGGCAGAGGAAGAAACAGAGTCACAAAGGTGGAAAGGGGAGCAGAGGCACCGCTGACGGCACCCTGGCCATTATACCCAGAGGCCTTGGTGCTGAGAAATTTACCTTTACCTAGTTGCCCAATTTTCAAGATTGGCAGATTTTGCATAAAATCCAGATTCTCAGATTCCCTTGGAAAATCAGACACTCTTTCTTCACCCAACTGGCACTCCCAGTGGCAGCCTCTGGGTGGAGCTGGGGAGCAGCTGCTCCATTAGACAGGACACGTCCCCCCAATCTGCCACAGGCCCTTCACTCCTTCCCTGATGTGTCTCTGCGGGCAGTTGAGTTTGCCATCCTGGACACACCTGCCTCAGTAATGAATACAGCAACGGCTGCCTGACTTGCTGCCATGTGAAGAACTTTCCAGATAAGAGCTGCATCTGATTGCACAAGTCAGGAACACAGGGGTCATACGTGCTGCACCCTGCTGATCCCGATACCCAAACCATGACTGAGTCTGATCAACTGTCATTCACAAACATCTCTGCGTCTGCTCTATTCTCTTCACTCACACAGCCCCTGCCCAGCCCCAAGCCGCCATCAGCGCTCATCAGGCCCATGCAAAGAGACAGCTATCTGGTCTTCCCAAAGCTACTCTGGCAAAGTCTGCCAGACATCCTCAAAATCTATCCTTCCCTTCTTCTACCATCATAGCTTTAGCTGGACACGGGACTATCCAGAATAAAGACTACATTCCCAGCTTCCCTTGCAGCTAGACGTGGACCTGGGGTTAAGTTTGGTCAATGGAAGGTGAGCAGAAATAGCACAAACCCTGTCTCCATTTCCTCCTTCTGGCTGGCTGGAGGCAGACATGATGGGCCAAGCTAGAGCAACTACCTGGATCCAAGATGGAAGTTAATCCCAGCCCCAGACTGGCACTTTACAGAAAAGGTTTGCCAACTCCTGGTCTATCTGATAACATCGATCTTGTTTAAGCCACTGTGTTTTATAATCTCACTGTTAAAGTAGCTTAGTCTGTACCCACCCTGACCGTCCAGACCTCTCTTGTTCCGGGCTTTCTCTGCCCTCTCACTGCAGACATAGTAGCTCTTCCGCCATCCCTCATAGTCTGCACAGTTCTTCTTGCCACATGGCCTTTGCCCCTTCTGTTCCTTCTGCTAGGAATGCTTTTCCCTCCACTCTGCCTGCTTATCTTCTATTCGTCCTTCTCAGCTCAAGCATCACCTCCTCAGGGAAGCCATCCGCCATCTTCCTGACCAAGTCAAACCCCCATCACAGGGGCAATAACGTCCATCTCCACTGACTGAATGCAATGTGAGGGCAGGGGTTGCACCTGAGTTTTTTCAATCTTGGATTTTAAAAGCACCACAGTAGGTGCTCAATAAATATTTATGTAGGGAAGGATCTTGTTTCATCCTGATAAGAACCCCATAGGCTGGTTTGGCGCCTGTAGCTGAGCGACTAAGGTGTTGGCCACATACACCAGGGCTGGTAGGTTCGAACCTAGCCTAGGCCTGCCAATCAACAATGACAACGACAACAACAACAACAACAGCAAATAACTGGGGCGCTGTGGCAGGCACCTGTAGTCTCAGCTGCTTGGGAGGCTGAGGCAAGAGAATCCCTTAAGCCCAAGAGTTTGAAGTTGCTGTGAGCTGTGATGCCACGGCACTCTACCAACGGCAACATACTGAGACTCTGTCTCAAAAAAAAAAAAAAAAAAAAAATCCTACAGGCTGTGCTGCACCTCTCCCCGTTTTATAATTGGGAAGAGAACAAATGTCTAAAGTGACAATTAAGAAAGTAGCAGAGGCAGAGTTTAAACCCATGTTTCCTAGACCCTGAAGCCCCCCTTTTAATTGTTTATCTTTTAAACAACCAGAACCTTTCTTATCTTAGTATCCTGAGGTCTGGTTTACGATGTTTAATTCATACCCTCACTTGAACTGTCTTGCTGAAGTGACTAGACTCTTTCCAACAAGCCCTGGGTTGGGCAACCTCTTCCTAACGAGCCAGCCAAGTTCTTGAGAGCTTCACCAAAGGCAGGAATTTGGGTAGCTGATGATGTCACTACCTCCTGCCCTCATGGAGACAAGAGCCTCTAGTGGGGGGAGGAGGAGGGACTTGACCCTGGTGTCCGCAGAGGGAGAAGGTGAGGAGGATGCTTGTCTCCAAAGGGGAGAAAACAGAAGACCGTGTCCTTCTTGCTTGGGTGATCACCAATTTCCTATATTTGCTGAGGTTGTGAGCAGGTGAGGGAGAGACTGCCAGGCTTAACCATGATGAATGGAACTGGTCCACCCCTGCTGCAGAGAGCACCATGTTGAATGAGGGGAAATGTTAAGCAAGGACGGTGTCCACAGCTTCTGCTGGCCACAAACCAGTCCGCTTGCCCCCGAGACTGGTAGGGTGGGGAGTGGGGAGGGTAGTCTTTGAGAGCTTGGCCAAAGTGGCTGGGCTGCTAAGGGAAGCTAATTCTGTGAGTCTGGAGAGATGCTGGGGCTGGGTACCACTCTGGTTAACATCAGAATAAGGGCTCTGTGAGTGGTCTTTTTTGACAATAACCAGATTTGCTGGTTAATGTCCAATATACATTTAGAAAGAGGCATTTGAGTGGCTTAACAATAGATCTTTCTCATGTAGCATTTAGTCTCACTAACGATTCACACGGAGGTGAAATGCACATGTGGGTAGCTGGGACACCTACTTTTAATTCTGGCTGGGTATCCTTAGCCACTGTCTTCACATCTCTGGTCTTTCTGATGCCGTATCCACAGAGAGTCTGGTGGGTCTCCAGCACAGTTCCTTTCTAAGCAGTGACTCAGGAATCTAGTGGCTCCACTATCTCTGGCCTCCACTCTTGCCAAAGCAGACAGAGAGACAGCAAGGACAGGACACACTTGCTCTGAAACGCCTGAGTCCAGAAGTGATACACACCATTCCCTCCCCTGCCCTGAAGATTATGATCTCCCTCAGGGAGACACGTAAGTGCATTGAAACCTATCAAATGCTTCACAGCAGGCAAAGGAGATGGTCCTCAGTGTGGGTTTGCGCATAGTAGGGTACACAGAGTGCAGAAGAAATGACTAGCATTTCTACTTTTTACTGTAAAAAAGAAAAGCTCTGAGAAATCAAGGCTTATTGCCACTTAGTTCATGAATTAATATCTGTATCCTTGTTCCCTCCGTGTGTCAGCCAGCTGTAGGGGACACAGAAGTGCCCCGAAGAAACTGTAAGGGTGCTTCAGCTCAGGGTGGCTGACCAGGGAACCCTCACGTCTTTCTCTGACTCAGCTACGCAGTGTACGAACGCCTGGGGTGGAGACTCCCAGCACTGCTCGGATCTGTTCTCATCTTCTACCCAGGCACACTAGAGGACTCTGTTTCCTGGCAGGGCTGTCTGACTGGTTCTGGCCTGTTTGGAGGTGACCTGTGGCATTAATGGTGGGTGTGAGTTCATCACTTCGTTGTGTGCAGTCAGGAGATTGAGCACTTGTTCCATAATCTAGACAGGGGTGGCGAACAAGTTCGACTACGCGCTCGGAGATCGCTCCTCAGAGGTCCCTCCTCAGAAGCAGCATAACAAAATCCAAACTTGGCAAAGAGCCACAGTATACAAAATAATGATAAGAGGCAAAGAGCCGA
>CAUYPK010104481.1:0-12675 GCA_963574355.1 Loris lydekkerianus | reverse complement strand
CACCCTCAACTTCATACCTGCCATTTAGAAAATTGATTTGTGTATTAATTAAATTTTAGTGATAAACTAATCAACCCCGCCCCTTTTTTTTTTTTTTTTTGCAATTTAAATTAAAAAAAAAAAAAAAAAAACAGGGCGTTTGACCTGAAGCGTTTCCCACGGTCTAGATTTTGCTAATTGCACACTCGTGACACAGTTCAATATTTCTTCTGTTCTCTGTACTACTTGCAAATTGGCAGCTGGATCCAGAGGACTGATCAGACTCAGGTTCAATGCCTTTGGCAGGTCCTTAGGGGTGTGTGTGTTCCTTCTTTCATTAGGAGGTACCTGATGTAGCTCTTTATGTGATGATAGTAGCCTTTGATGCTTAATGCTTGATCCACTAATTAATTAGGGACTACATACTGATAATATTCTAACTATACCATTTCTTGTACAGTCACTGACTAGAATAATTTCAAAAAGAAATACTTCTTTCATGTATTTCAAATTATCCAGTGATATTGAAAGACACAATTATTGCTCGATTCTTTCCTTTTATTTTCCAGTTTTCAAAATAATGAATTGATTCTCTATCACTCTCTACAAATGACTAATTAGGGTTTTTTCATATTACTATGAATTATTAATTTAAATGCATTTGATGGTTCTGGCTGCTTTTATCAGACTGCTCCCATGTGCACTGAGCTACCCTTACAGTGCTTTAAAGCCAGTGGCTGATACCTGATGCTAAGTATTTATTTCTCACCCTTTTATTTATTTGTACCATCAGAAAATTGGAGCTGGATAGAGTTGCTAATCCTTAAAAATATCACCTTGATAAAATCTACTTTTATGAACCTGGTCTTTACATTCGTGCTGAATAAGATAGCAATTTTCCCAGATACTGGAAAACATACAATAGCACAAATGCATCCTAAGCTGATCACTCTCTACGAAATATGCATAATTTCTGACTTTACTGAAAATAAATAATTAATTAATGAAACCCTAGCGCCTGGGAGTCATGGCAAAAGAAGCCATCCAACCA
This sequence comes from Loris lydekkerianus, assembly GCA_963574355.1. Taxonomy (NCBI): domain Eukaryota; kingdom Metazoa; phylum Chordata; class Mammalia; order Primates; family Lorisidae; genus Loris; species Loris lydekkerianus. Next base: position 11,645 of record CAUYPK010104481.1, on the reverse strand, counting down.
GCAGAGGGAGTGCAAGTTAACTTGACAAGTCCAATTTCTCAAACTCTGTTTTCCTGTTGTTGAAATCGCTGATAATATTTTGAAGAGAAGGAAGATAGTAGTAACAAGACAGGACTTATAACTGCGCTACTTTGTTTTCTGTTACATGCAAAGGAACTACACTAATTCTTAACACAGGGAAAACACAGCAGTAGAAGAAAGAGTATTCTCCTGAATTTCATCAAGGCTTCTTTGCTCAGAATTCAATACATTTTTGTCCACAACTTGATTCATAACTGCCTGGAAGGATTCAGAAGGAGGAAGATATGATCGCCTTACTTTTCATAAATGTAAAAAATAGAGACAGCCAGAGGTGACATGAATTCCCTAAGGTTACCTCAGTTCAAGAGTAGAGACAAAAGTTCCTGTTAGTCCTCCAAACCCCATCCTTCCCTAAGGTCCCTTCTTATGGGACCTTAGTCAAGGACAACTTTTGTAAAAGGGAAAGGAACTTACAATAGCATTTTGTAGTTTTTCTCCTTGTCTTTACTAATAATGATCCAGTCAAGGCAAGAACAAGAGCTTGGGAATTCAGAGCATCTGAGCACACCCTGATTTCTTTGCAAATTTTCCTCTGGGGTTGGTGCTTTAATTTTCAATCAGTCTGGGTCAAATAAAGTATGGTTGTCAGTGCCATTGTTAACTCTCACAATTTCTTGCCTCAACCTCACAGCTCCTAGAGCTTGGGGCTCGGGGTCAGGGGTAGGGGTTTTGATTTGGGGCTTTCTGTGTTTGCACAATGGGGCAAGTCAATATCACTCTGGTATCAGCGAATTCTGGCCTAAACTAATCTATCAGTTTTGTAGACAAATGAAGATCTTGAAGGATGGAAAGAGGGTCTCTGGAAGTCTCCCCTGCTTTTCTATTTCTTTGAATCTACAGACTCTCATTTGCTCCCCACAGAGATCCAAATACAGCTGAATAAGAAAGAAAAGTCACATGAGAAGAATGGAATGCTCTTAACAATATTTTTAGGCTGCAATGTATACTGAATTCCATTCACATGGTTCTGCGGGAGACTTGGCCCATCTTCACAGAGCATGCCCCAACTCCTGCTTATTGCAACAGATATGTACATTTCTCAAGGACTGACAGTAATTAAAAGAAAAACCAACCTGGAAGTCCTTTGCTTATGATTTTTGAGGCAGACTTTCCTTTTTATTTTTGTCAACATGTGCTTTAGAAAAAGGATGATAAACCAGTGTTAGAAAGTTCAAATCTTCCTCCAGTTTGACAGACTCTCAATTGTGCACCTAACTCAAAACAATTTTGGAGATCATAAGGCTACTTCCAACTTTCTAAGAGGTTAATGCAAAGACTGAGAAAAGTTTTTAAACAATCCACAATTATTTTAAAAGAAATAGAATGGATATTGAAATCAATAATTGTTTAAGAAAAAGATTCCCTAGAGACACAATTTAAATAAATGAGGACTTCTTGGTAGTGACCATAAATGAATGAGTTCTGTTCTTGCTTTTATGGAACTTAAAGGGTGCAGGTTTCCACTTGCATGTTCATTTGCCTTTTTCCATGAATCTAATCTCACTATCCCACACTGATAAACAACAGAGCCTCCCGAAGCCTGTTCTTTCCAAGACCAGGAGTTTTCAACCCAGGGGCAGGTCTTTAATCACTTCTGAGTATTCTGAAACACCCACGTCTGCTAGGCCCATTTGTCTGAGTGGAGGATGGAGTTAATGAAGGCCAGGTAATTGATTCCGTCTTAATCTAATCCTGGTAATCTTATCCTGCTATGTGTTCACTGGACACATTCTCATGAAATCCATTCCCATTGGCATTGTAAATCCATTAGTCACTAAAAGAAAAGAGTAGGTGGATGGTGTTGGAGACACCCTAACTGTCCTAAAATCCTATCTCAGGTATTTCATAGGTATGTAGACTTGGGTGAATAACTTAAGTTTCTTGGTACTTCCATTTCCTTACCATATAATCAGTATAGTTACAGCAAGACTTCATAAGGTTTTAATGAGATTATCCATGTAAAGTGTTTAACACAATGACAGGCACATAGAAAATACTTAATCAATGTTAGTTTTTATTTCAATTTAATGCTATTGGTATTGTTGCTGTTACTATGATTGTGATTGAACAACATCTCAAAGCACATGTCTTCTATGGTGCTAATTTTATACATGTGTTATGCTTTGGATTCCTTTGGCACTGGTATACATTGGCTGTAAAACTCAGATCTACAGGTGTTTAAACTCAAGAGACGTCAACAGACCTCCATGAAAGTGCAAGGGAACCAGTAGACCTCCTTTCTCAAAGCTACTACACATACCACACATTGCAATCAGTCAACACATCTGACATGTAAGCAGCAAATAATTTACTGGTGCTCCAATGTGACTCTTCATCCGCTGAGGGTATCTTCTCTTCCAGGGATGAAGCATAAACAGATGTTTAGTAACAGAAGAGTGTGGTACAATTTAAGACATAAAAAAATGATAGTCTCCTCTTCTAACAAATTCAGAGTGTACTATTTATTGTTCTTTGCCTTTTAGGAAAAAATGAGGGGAGGCTGACTTTTAAAAGTTTTATTTTGCTTTGATTTTTTTTTGTTGTTTTTGTTTGTTTGTTTGTTTTTGAGACAGAGTCTCACTTTTTCACCCTTAGTAGAATGCTGTGGCATCACAGCTCACAGCAACCTCAAACTCTTGGGCTCAAGTGATCTTCTTGCCTCAGCCTCCCAAGTAGCTGGGACTATAGGTGCCCACCACAACACCTGGCTAGTTTTAGAGACAGGGCTGCACTGTTGCTTAGGCTGATCTGGAACCCATGAGCTCAGGCAATCAACCCACCTCAGCCTCCCCTAGCGCTGGGATTACAGGTGCGTTTCACTTTCTTTTTAAAATAAAACCTGTGGAAGTAAAAACATAGATAAATGATGGCTTAGAGAACTATCAATATCTATTTCAGGTCATCCCTGTGAAATGCAATCAATAATTGTTCAGCCCTCCTTAGCTTGGATATGGAACGTAGCTGAGAAATTTATCTTAAGATGGATAGGGAAAGAGAATATTTCAATTACTTCTTTACATTTTAACGAACCCAATGACTTTAGAGGAGCAGTCATTAATTCTATGAAAACCACTAATTCCTAGACAACTCTTCAAGTGATTCTGTGATAGGATCCAGGAATCTCTATCTTTAATATTCACTCTAGTGATTTTAATGATCTAACACATTAGAGACATTCATCTTGTTACGTTTGCTTGCCCAACATCTCTTCCCTCTTCTAGTAAAAAAAACCCTCAGTTTTCTTTTGAGAAATCACTCTTCTCCAACTCTCAGTCCTTGTGGTGACTCTCCTACCATCCACTTCATGAGGAGGTGCTATGGTCTGAATGCCCAGGCCCCCTCAATATTTTATGTGCAAATCTAACCCCCACTGCAACAGTACTAAGAGATACATAAGAGATACAGACTTTAGGAAGTGATTAGGTCATAAGAGCTCCGCTCCTTTATAAAAGCTCCTAAGGGTGCTTGTTTGTCCTTTCTTCCACATGAGAACATAAGAAGGTCCCATCTATAAGCAAAAATTGAGTCCTCTCCTGAGTCTTAGTCTGCCAGCACCTTGATCCTGATCTTACCAGCAAGAACTGTGAGCAATTTCTGTCATAAGTTACTCAGTCTGGTGTATTTTGTGACAGCATCCTAGACATGTCCAATCATTGTAATGGAGCAGCCAATGTGGTCTATGGAGCAGAACCAACTGTGGTCACACGGATTAGTTTAGAATAGGTATAAAACTCAATCTTGCAATGTTGTTGAATCCATTAGAAAGAGGAGCTCTCTTTTCCTCTGAGCTTGGAAAAATGTATTCTCCTCAAAAAGAAGCCAAATATAGAGAGGGAATAAATGGAAGAAGGAGAAAGAGAAAAAAAGAAAAAAAGAAAAGACAACCTTGTTTAGATTCTTAAATCCAGATGACTTTTTATTGGGTGCTCTTCAGTAAAAACACAATTTCATAATGACAGCTATCAAAGAAATAAAGAGGCTGGGGAAAGGAAGAGCAGAGTGAGGGAAGGAGGAAGGGGGTGGGACCTTGGTGTGTGCCACACCTTTCGGGGGCAAGACACGCTTGTAAGAGGAACTTTACCTAACAAATGCAATCAGTGTAACCTGGTTTCTTGTACCCTCAATGAATCCCCAACAATAAAAAAAAAAAAAAGAAAGAAAAAAAGAAAGCAGAAACATAAAGTTCACTAATTCAGATGAAAATGTAAAAGACTTAAGTTATGTAACCCATCAATGACTATTTTCTATGAGTTTATTCAATAAACTCACAGGAAACTGTGATGCTCAGATATACAACATAAGAATAAGACCCTAGGGGCCAGGTGTGGTAGTTCATGCCTATAATCCCAGCACTTTAGGTGGCCAAAGTAGAAGGGACTGCTTGAGACCAGGAGTTTGGGACTAGCCCAGACAACATAGCAAGACCCCCGTCTCAACAAAAAAACCCTAAAGGTTTGCAGAGTATGGTTTTGTGCACCTATAGTCCTAACTACTCAGGAGGCTGAGGGAGGAGGATCTCATGAGCTCAGAAATTTGAGGTTACAGTGAGCTATGAATATGCCACTATAGTCTAACCTGAAAGACAGAGTGAGACCTTGTCTCTAAATAAATAAACTAACTAACTCATTAATAAAAAGCAGCTAGAGAAAAAGGACACATTGCTTTCAAAAGAACAACATAATATAGCTGACTTCTCATAGAAACAATGGAAGTGGGAGGCAAGTGCACAATATCGTTAGTGTTTTTCCTCAAACTACTTACATAGAATTTTACACTCAGTAAAAATATTCTTCAAAAATAAAGGCAAAAGAAAGTAACTTCCAGACAGTGAGTGAATTTTTGTGCCATCATATACATGTTGAAAGAAATACTAAAGAGAAACCTAAAGCAAAAGGAAAACAAGGCCAATAAATATAAATAAGCAGTAATAAATAAATAGGGACACCAGCAGGAATGGTGGGTATAGACCTCTGAAAATCTGCTTCTCCATACAAGTAACGAAAACATTGGCAAAAGTGTGTGAATCAAATTCTTAAGAACTCCGGAAATTAATCAGTCTCACAACAATCCAAGGAGGGTTTATTCACAAAAAATGGCTGAATCTTTCTAAGGACAGCAATAGTTCTGGCTTTTTAATTTACCTAATCCCACACTCCTCTGCCTAATTCCACAGTAGCCTGGAAAACCAACAACCCCACAATCACAGTGAACATCAGTAGCCTAGTAGCCATTGATGGCAGCAGAATAGATTCAGAATTCCCTAAAAGCACCATATTCATAACATCATCTTTATCTGACCTGGTCTGGCAGTTTCTTAGAAAGCCCATTGGCAGGGCTAGTTTTTCTTTGACCTGTGACTTCACTTAATGTAAACATCCTTTTCCACAATGGATTTGTTAAAAAATTCAGCAACAATAATTGTTTAACATTGCAGCTGTTCCAGGCAGTGATAACAGTCATGGCAGAAAAAGAATCTGAGCAGAAAGATAAACATATGGCAAATAAACATTTGAAACATGCTTAACATCATTTTTATTGAGAAATGTAAGATACAAGTACTTATTACCCATTATAACAGCTAAAATTCAGTAAACAAGCAATAGCAGTTCTGGTGAGGATGCAAAACACCAAGAAAGCCCATTCTTGCTGCTGGTGGGAATGCAGGATATTGCTACTTTGGAAGGCAGTTTACAGAGCTGAACATAATCTTACCACATAATCCAACAATCACATTGCTAGGTATTTAACCAATTATTTGAAGAATTACACTAGGACCTGCAGGTGAATATAAATATCAGCTTTATTCATACTCACAAAACACTGAAGCAACCAAGATGAATGGATAAGTTAACTGTGGTCCATCCATACAGAGGAATATTATTCGGCAACAAAGAGAAACAAGCCATCAAGCCATGAGAAGACATGGATATTTACTGTCTACATACTGTATGATTCCAATTCTATAACATTCTTTAAAAGTCAAAAATAGAGGGACAGTCAAAAAAAAAAATCATGGTTGCCAGGGATTTAGGGATGGGCTGCTGAGAGATACATAGACAAATGAAGCACAGGGGAATGTGAGGAGGTTAAAACTACTCAGTATGATACTATAATGGTGTATATATGACACCATGAATCTCTCAAAACCTGTAAGACTTTACAGCACAGAGTGAAACTCAGTGTATATGAATTTTTAGAAGAACGTTTATGAGATTGGAGGAATCTCAGAAAGGAATGCAGGCTTCAAATAGAGGCTCTAACTACATGAAAATGTATGTAGTAACATCATACGCATACACATGGGAAAAAGCCTAAGAGCGAAACATATAAGACTAAAGGTAAAAGGAATTGCACATTGGGCAATGCAATCAACTAATGAGAGAGGGAGAGACATCTATCCACTGAGTGCTTAGAGGCTGCACACCTTCATAGGCTATGTGTATGCCCAAGAAAGACCTCAGAAAAACCTGAAGTTCTCACCTTTAACTGACCTTGAGCTCTGTGCAAGAAGAAAGTGAAGCTAAGACAGCGTGGAAAACTGCCTGCCAACACAAATGTGCAGATGTCCTTGGCAAAGGATTGATTCCAAGCATTTAAGAAAATCTCTATCTAATTATCATTTGACTACTAATCTAAATAAGCAGAGACTTCAGTGGCCACATGACAAAGGATATACAACACACATTAAAGAATTATTTCAGGAAAGTCACTAGATAAACTGCATCAACAACAAACTTTAGGGAAGGGGAAATGTGACTTCCAGAGTTATCAAATTATATTATTTAAAATATTTGGTTTTCAACAAAATAACACAAAGAAAGAATAAGCCATGGTTTATACACTGTTTAAAAAAAAAAAAAAAAGTAGCAAATAGGAATCAGGAATTGTCCCTAAGAATCTAAAGAATCTTGGAGTAGCTGTTGAACATACTAGAAAAAGACTTTAAATCAGGTATTTTAAATACATTCAAAGAATGAAAAGAAAACATTCTAAATAATTAAAGGAAAGTATGAGAATGATGTCACACCAAATAGACAATATCAGTAAATATACACATAATGGGATTTCCAGGAGGAAAAAAGAGAGAAAAAGAGACAAAGAATATTTGAAAATGTAATAGCCCCCAAATTAATAAAATATTGACACATCTAAAAAACCTGACAAACTCTGAGTAAGATAATTTCAAAGATATCCACACCTAAACACATCAGCTGTTGAAATCCGCAAAAGAGAAGTGACTCATCACATACAAGGGGTCCTCGGTAATATTTGCCATCATTTACTCATCAGAACTCAAGGAGGCCAGAAGGCAGGGGTATGAAGTATCCAAAGTACTAATAGAAAAAGGATGTCAAACAATAATTCTATTTCTAACACAACTATCCTTCAAGGGTAGAAGGACAAACTAGGACATTCTCGGATAAACAAAACCTGAGAGAATTCATCACTAGCAGATTTGTCTTAGCCTGAGGAAGTCTTTCAGCCTAAAATGAAAAGACATTAAACAGTAACTCAAATGTGAAGAAATAAAGAGCACTGATAAAGATAACTACACCAACAGTGTAATGGACTGAATTGTGTCCCCTTGGAATTCATATGTTGAAGGCCTAATACCCAGCACTCCTCAGAATGTGACTTTATTTGGGAGATAGGTCCCTTATAAAGGTAATTAAGTTAAATGATGTTGTAAAGTTGACCCCTACTTCAATATGACTGGTGTCCTTATCAGAAGAGGGAGAGACACCAGGGATGTGCAGGCATGGAGAAAAGGCCACGTGAGGACACAGTGAGAAAGAAGCTGACCATCCGAAAGCCAAGGAGAGAGGCCTCAGGAGACTACACACCTGCTAACACTTTCATCTTGCACTTCTAGCCTCTAGAAATATAAGACACTCTAAAAGAAAGTGAAATAAAGCACAATAGAATTAAAATTATACACCAGAAAAGATCTATTTAACACAAAAGAAGGTTAATGGAGACATAAAAGAACAAAAAAGACATACAGAAAGTAATAGTAAATGGTAGACACAAATCCTAACATCAAACATATATCAAAACTTAATGGATTAAATACGCCAATCAAAAGCAGATACTGATATGCTGGGTTTTTTTAAAAGACACAATCCTGCTATATACTATCTATAGGAGCCATATTTTGGAGTCAAAGTCATAAATAACTTGAAAACAAAAAGTTGGAGAAGTACATAACATACAATAACCCCCCCGCAAAGAGTTACAGTAGTTATACCAATATCAGACAAAATAGACCTTAATACCAAATTTGTTATTAGATCTAAAGAAGGACATTTTATATTGATAAATTTGACAACCTATTAAGAGGGTATAACAGTAAAAAACATGTATATAATATATACATGCACCTAATGAAAGGACCTTAAAAAACATGAAGCAAAACCAGACAGAATTGAAGAGAGAAATAGACTATTTAACAGTTGTAATTGGAGCCTTCAATACCTCACTTTCAATGATAGATAAAATAATAGGATAGATGATTAACAAGAAAATAGAAGACTTAACACCATTAACTAAGTAGACCAAACAGGCACTCACAGAACATTCCATACAAAAACAGAATGTACACTTTTCCCAAGTGCACATTCTCCCAGAAAGATCATGTGTTAGGCCATTAAAAAGTCTAAATTAATTTAAAAGGATAGAAATAACACAAAGTATGACTTCCACCTACAATAGATGGAAATTAGAAACCAGTAACAGAGGATATTGGGAATTTCACAAGTATGTGGGAATTAAGGAACATACTCCTAAATAATGAACAGATGAAAAAAGTAACCAAACAAACAATGAGAAAATACATTGAGATGAATAAAAATGAGAACATAACATATTAAAACTTATGAAATGTAGCAAAAGCAGTGCTTAGGGAGAAATTTATACTAGTGAGTACTTATATTAAAAAAAAATTGCAATAACCTAGCCTAACTCAAATCAATAACCTAACTTTCCATTTTAAGAAATCAGAGAAAGAAAAGAAGTGAAAGCTAGACATAAAGCAAGGAGAAAGAAGGAAATAATGATTACAATAAAAATAAATGAAATAAAAAATAGAAAAACATTTAAAACCAATAGAAATTGGTTCTTTTGAAGACATCACTAATACTGGCAAACATCTATGAAAATCTGACAAGAAAAAAGAAGGAAGAGTCTAATTACTGAGATAAGGGGAAAAAAAGGGGGATGAACTACTGGTCTTACAGAAATAAGAAGGATAAGAGAATACTAGGAATTATTGAATGCCAACAAATTAGACAAGCTGGTTGAGATGGACAAATGCCAGGAGGGACACAAACTACCAAAAATGATTCAAGAAGAAATAGAAAATTCAAATATGTCTATAACAAGTAAAGAGATTGACTTAGTGAGCAAAAAAAATGTCCCAAAAAGAAAAGCCCAGGTTCACTTGTTATGACTGGTAAATTCTACCAAACAGAGAGGAATTGACAACAATCTTTTGAAATCTTCTGAAAAATAAAACAGAAGGGAACACTCCCAATTTACTCTGTGAGGCCAGTTATTATCCTGCTACCAATCCATACATAGATATCATAAGAGAACAAAAATCCTCAATAAAGTACCAGAAAACCAAATCCAACAACATGTAAAAAGTATTATACACCCAAGACCAAGTGTAATTTAGCCAAGGAATGCAAGACTGGTTCAACATACTATGTATGGAAATCAGTCAGTATAATACACCATAATACTACCATAAAAGACAAAACCATGTCATCATCTCAATTGATACAGAAAAAAGTATTTGCCAAATTCCAATTCTTTTCACAATAAAACTCAACAAACTAGGAATAGTAGAAAAATTCCTTAACCTGACAAAGGGCATCTATGAAGAATCCACAGCTAACATCATACTTAATAGTGAAACAATTTTGTATTTAAAAGCCCTACAGTGTTTTAGGTCATGACTCTGAATTTTATTCTGATGCTGATGAGAAGTCATTAGAGAAGTCTTTAGAGAAATTAGAGCGTCATGATTTGATTTTTATTTTTAAAAAGCACTCTGGCTACTGCCTATTCATTTCATTGGAATTCCACTTGAACTGGGAGGTGAGGACCAGCAGGGAATTTTGGTAGAGATAGAAGGTAAAGGACAGACCATGGTAGAGACTTTGACAGCCTGGGCTGAAAGGGTCTAAAAGGGAATAGAAAAAAGTAGAAGATGTCAAAGTACCTTTAATCAAAAGCCTTACTTTAACCAACAGTCTTACCAAGGGTTTTAAATGAGAAGATAAATGAAGAAAAGAGAGGAATCAAGGTTGACTCCTGGATTTTTGGCTGGAGCAATGAGGTAGATGGTGATGCCATACTTGTATACTAGAAAAAGACCAAGTATCATTAAAGATGGCGGCTGAGTAACAGCTTCCCTGCAACTGGGCACGGCGAGTCTGGGGAGACAAGACTTCAGACATCTCTGGCCGGTGGGATCTGCCTATGATCATCCCTTTGAGGACACAGGGAGCCAGCAAGGGACTTCTGCACCCCAGGTGGAGGACAAAAACAGTGGAAAACTGGCAAGTGGCTGCATGTGTTCGATCAACCTAATCATGCCGGCAACCATGAGTACAAACAGCAGTGAGACTGCAAACCGTAAAGGCCTTACCTGTGAACTGTTTTGGTGTTCTTGGACTTGGCACTCAGTTGAGCTGCCTTGGGGAGAGCTTGAGCAGGAGTGTGGAGAACGTTGGGCACTGTCTGGGGTCCCAGAATGAGCAACTGAGCTGGGCAAAGTAAGCCATTGTGAAAGAACTGCTCCGGCAAGCTCTGCCCTCAGGGTCCCAGAGCAAGGATCAGGCGGGACAAAGTAACCTAGTGACTGAGCAGCCTAAAGGCGGGGAGTGAGCTGCCTTACAGCCTTAATCCTTAGGGGCAGAATGAGACGGTTTTAGCACACTGGAGCCTTGGGCTGTTGCCCTGGGTAGAGTGCTGTGATGTCACAGCTCATAGCAACCTCAAACTCCTGGGCTGGGCACCGCCCAGACCTCCATAAGAGCTGTGCAGTCATTGATAGATCCTCCAAAAAGAAGCTAAGCAAAGAAACCTTAGATTTAACACAACCATTCAACAGCTGGACTTAACAGACATCTACAGAACATTTCATCCCAACAAAACTGAATACATATTCTTCTCATGAGTCCACAAAACATACTCCAAAATCGACCACATCCTAGGCCACAAATCTAACCTCAGAAAATTTTAAAAAAGAGAAATTATTCCTTGCATCTTCTCAGATCATCATGGAATAAAAGTTGAACTCAATAACAACAGGAATCTGCACACCCATACAAAAACATGGAAGCTAAACAACCTTATGCTGAAGGATACATGGAGATTAAGAAGGAAATCACCAAGTTTTTGGAACAAAACAACAATCAAGACACAAATTACCAGAACCTCTGGGATACTGCAAAGGCAGTCCTAAGAGGGAAATTTATAACACTGCAAGCCTTCCTCAAGAAAATGGAAAGAGAGGAAGTTAATAACTTAATGGAACATCTCAAGCAACTGGAGAA